>JBBPCV010010901.1:0-10279 GCA_037974505.1 Plocamopherus tilesii
CAATCATATCTTCAGGCACATCCCAGAGCTTTGTAATCTGTGTCCTGTTTATGTTATATAAACAAACAGAACCATAGATTTATGTACACGTTGAAAGCTTGTATGTACATGGTCAAGTCCCTACTAACTAGTCTTACATTATGTGTGCAATATAACTATATTGTATATCTCTGTTTTTACAGTCATCACATTGGTTTTTGCGTATGAGATTTGTTTTAAGTGGGTCTTTTTTCTTTCTCACCCCCACCCCCCCACCCCCACCCCCTTTTTTTGAAATGAAAAAAAACAAAAACAACCTACCTCCCACTGGTGAAGTGCATAATTTAAGTTGACTGACATGAAATAACCTCATTTGATTTCAATAACCTACTTGATGCCTATTTTTTATCGTCTTGAATTATCAATGTAACCTGATAGATATCAGTTTGCATCCGATTAAATTGAATTAGACAACATCCATGCCAGACTTTGCACAAATCCATCAACAAATTGAAGAAGCCACATTATTATGATCTTTGTGAAAGTAAAAGACTTCCGTACTAAATTGATCCCATGGATGGACCAGTCTCATTGTCATATCAGATGATGTTCTTTAAGGCCATGGCATACGTTATTGATTCTCCTATACTCTCCTTTATTTTATACTCATACTTTTGAACACAATATATTTTCTTCTTTTTTTTTTTTTTCTTTTTTTTTTTCCTTTTTTTTTTAATCTAAGGGAGGTGTTTAAAAATCATTTTACCGTGCTCCAAATGTGCTTTTTAGTGCATGCACATTGATTTACCTCCAATGTAAAGGCTGCAAACATAATGTAGACATCCAGTGAATGTCTTTATGTATGTGTAAGTGTGTGTGTGTGTGTGGTGTGTGTGTTTGTAACAGTGGGAAGGAAGCATGTTAAAAACAGGACAGGCAACTAAGCTTACAGGGTGAACCTTTGCAGAGAACATAGAGTGCAATTAAGTAGATATATGCTACCAGGTATCTATAAGTTCTTTTTTTTAATATATATTATCTACTTCGCTGAAGTTGAATCTTGTCATTAGCATTGTGAATGTTGAAAAAAATTATAGGAAAGGCAAAGAGATGAAGGAGGCCTACTCAAAATGCTTTCTTATGGAAATCTGTAACAGTTAGAAATAACAATACAAGGAATGCAGGATTTGATCACATATCTTGTGATCTGTGTATGTATAATATGTCAAGGGAAAAAGAAACTGTTACAGGTTACGTACTATCATTTTCAGTTTTAACTGCATTATGTACGAATGATCTGCATTATGTTATACGAATGATCTGCATTATGTTATACGAATGATCATGCTTGTTGTTCATTACATTATATGAGGTGTTTTCATGATAACTTGTCACTTTCATTGGTACTGAAAATAAGAATGGGGTCATCAGGAAGAACTACGTCATAAAAAATATTTTTGTTTGACATGAGGACCAAGGTAGAGAGTCTAAGCTTTGTAGGAAGGGTAGATTGGGGAGATCCTCATAAAACACTAATATAAGTGTTAGTTTAAGTTGGAAGACTAGATCTACTTTTTTTTCTGCGTCTTGAAATCAATGTTTCATCGAGGTTCTTATAAAATATACACTGGACACCTCTTATGTCGGCAACTTTTATATCAACTCCATCTCGGTTGACAAAATTTTCGAGTCCCTTCCTTTTTCACCCAATGTATCGTTCATGCTGACCCATTTTCTCCTTTGCCCCCTCTTACATAGAGATTCAACTTCTTCAAATGCACTTAACTAGGCTTATCATTATGTCAGCGTTATCTACTATACAAATACCTATATACTCGCATTTCTAGTTCATCAAACACACTTCATAAAAATAAAATGTTTATATCCGCCAGTCCCACTTTTGCTAGGGGAATCACCTGTAGTAATTACATGTCGTAATTATTGATTGGTTAAGCTGAGCTCATTACCCCTGTATGATATTACATCATTACACTTACCATAATTTACAGTACCTCTCTTCTCGACCTTCTTCCCATTTGACATGCTTCATCCGGTCCTGTCAAAGTCGACATATCCGGTGTCCGTGATATTATGATTCATTCATGTTTGATTGATCACAGGTTTTTCTCTGGATCATATTATATTTTATCATCATTAGTATGAATACAGTGCTCACCACTTAGAAGAATGCTTGTTACTAAATTTAAAAAAAAGCAACAACAACAACAAAACAAATTGATTCAGAGCAAATGATGTTCCTGTAGGTGACATTCATTAATGGATATTTTATTGAAACCATGAGATTTTATAGTTTCTTGCGGAGTACATCACCACCATCAAGTTGGAAACTAAAAACACCATCTAACAAATTTTTATAGGAAAAAATTTTCAAGTCAATGGAGGAAACAATATTGTGGCTTCTTTGTTTTCTTTTGTTTCGGTCTGTTTTTCGTTTTTAGGGGTTATTTTTGGTGCTGTTGACACTATCAGTGGAAGAAAATATTTATGATTAATACTTAATAAATATAAAGTTGTTTTTTGGTTTGCTTTGTATTGGTTTTTTTTGTTTTGTTTTGTTGTTGTTGTTTTTTTGGGGGGGTGTATATTTGGGGAGAGAGCAGGTTTTCTTTTCATGTTTTTGACATTAAGTCATCAAGAAGATGTAAAATTCATATAGTTTACTTCATGACATACTTGTTGCTTGTGTTTCAACAAGCAGATTAAATGACATTATGCCATACATCTCTGTGCCAAGCATTCTCATGGTTTGGGCAAAACGATTTCATCTTAATATAGAATACATTATGTAATACAAAGTTTTCTTGTATTTTCACTTATTCATTACTCAATCAAGATAAAATAGTCAAATTTGACACCATATCACAAATATTTAAATTTATTTAGTATCCTTCACATTTATCAGTCCTTGCCCTTTCAATACAATCAGATTGTTAGCCTCAGTTTTGAAAACCTCCAAAACAGTGATTCAGGCTTGTCAATGCCAGTGATCCTTCATTCTACTTTATCTTTCCTTGGTGTGCACCTCTTGCAATTCAATTTGGAGTTTTCACTCACACCCCCTAACAGTACCTTAGCCTACTCTTTACTCAGAATTGCTGAAAACATCAATTTTCCTATTGAACTTCCTATCTGTCTCTTCAGCTGGTTTTTGGTCATATGACATTTGAATCTGCTCTAGCTCTTGAGTGTATTTAATCTTTACACAGAGTTTTTGTGTGGTGGAGTGGTATTGACCTAAAAAAAAATGTCTTTAGCAGGGCAAGTGCAGTAGACCATCTAATGATTTGCCACATTGCACAGTTCTCCTACTTAATGAGATTTCTGAATTTTCATGATCTCAAAGAAACTCATATTGATGTCCGTAGTGCATTAAAGAAAATTATTTTTAAAAATTCAGACACAATCTAGTTGTTTCAATCTGGTAACTGCAATCTTTATGGTTAAATTAACACTCCAAATTTTAAATATAATATTTATACACGTATGTTAAAGAGAAAAAAAAAAGCTACAAATTTGCAAGATATGAAATGAAATAATGATTTGTCTAATTCATTTTTTATCAGTTTATATTAATATAAAAAAGCTTTATATATGATCAATGTGTAGACTGCATCAAGGAAAGTGGATTTTGTAATAATCATTGATACTACTAAGACGGAAAGCTTTCCACAGTAGTGTAGCATGTGCTGTATTGCAATCTGTACTCAAGGTGATTTTCTTTGATATCATCATCTGATGTTGTGGCGGAACTTACTTTGTTGAAGTTTTTTTTGTTTTTTGTTTTTTTGGTGGTTTTTTTTTCATCAAAACATGACGTGATTCACTGGTCAGGTGTGACTTATTCTTTACTTTCTATTTTTATTAATTAACTTTTTTCCTTTTCAAGATCAATGGTGTGAATCTCCTGACTGTAGAGTATGACCGCTTGCGGCACACCGAGACAGTCTTGGACAAAAACTTGCAGAGCATCATAACTGTGGTGTACAATGCCGCCGGCCTGCCCATACAGTTTCAGCCGGCCTCGTCCCATCATTCCATGAATATCACCTACAACAGCCGAGGTGACATCACCGAGTGGAAGTACGGAGAGTTGATGGAAACCCGGGATTACAACAAGGACTCAGGTGTCATCACTCAAAGGACCCTCAAACCAGGAGGGAAACATTTCCGTTATTTCTATCGCAGGCACTCTGGCAAGGTACATTACTTTATTTTCATGCAAACCTAAGACTGGTTTTGTTTCTTATTCGTTCTGGCATTTCTGTCCCTCATGCTAATGCCCTATTGATTGAAATGAAGAAAACATAATTTTTACCTTTCTCCAAGGAAGATTGCATGTCCCTATTGCCAAAAAAGCGTTCAAAGGATAAGATTACCACAATAGTAATGTTAGTGACAATAATAAAAACAATAAAATGATAATACATGTAATAATAATGATAATTATAATAATAATAATAATAATGATGATGATAATGATAACAAACAACGATATTAATGATAATAATAACAATGATAAATGTAATAATAATAATATGAAGAAGAGCAATAATAAAAATAAATAATAACAACAATAGTAATGATAATCTTAACAACAATAATAATTGTGAGGGTCACTTCTTTCATGTAAAAATGTGCTCAGTGGGTGTTACATGGGTAACTTTAAACCTGCCTTTATCTGTTTACTATGATTTCATTTTATACTCTCTGTGAAAAAGTTGCTCATAGACATGAGGTCTCCAGTTGTAACAAAGCAGGTAAAGTTTGTGCCAGACCATGTCAGAGATGTTATTACTGTAAAAAGCAGACAATATAATGCTAATATAATGCATCCTTTCTCTTTCATTCTCATAGCCCACCGATGTGTTTCTACCAAGCGGGAGGCAGTACTTGTTTAAATACGACATGTACGGCAACCTTCGGCACATCATGAGTCCCCTTCTGGGCTACCACCATTTTAGCACCTTGCTGACGATGGGCATGAAGAGGTTTCTCTACAAGGCTCCAAACTTTTCCCTTCCTTACATAGAGGATTACGATGCCATGGGAAATCTGCTGCAGGTATGGGAAATGCTCAGAATCTTGTGAGGTGGAAATGGATATTTTGGTAGGATCTGATGACAAAATTGACAAAATTGTCCTTCTTCTTTGGCTTCTTCATAAAAGCTGACAACTCAGTTTACAGAGCATTCTTGTCAACAAACAGAAAATTAACTTGGCTTGTTCTATTTAGATGCTAGTGTACATTTAAGTTTCTGTTAAAGATCTTCAGTATCTTTACTGTATTTCACATTGATTAGTAGTTTATTCCATAATCTAAAAATACTAGGGAAGTATGAGTACAACTGACTATTTACAATTGAAAATGGTAATGCTGTTGTTTGAGCACCTGATATCGTGTGGTTGCTTTTCGTTTAAACGCCAATTATTTTTAACATGGGGCATGACATAAGATTTTCAAAATGTTTCATTCAAGCTGTTTATTCATATTTTGTAACATAATAACTTTTATTAAAATAATTGTGCATTTTTGTGTAATTGTGTGCATTGAGTAAATAGATCGGGGGAATAATTTTTAATGATAATGTACCAATTCATGTTCAGAATTTGCCATGTCTATTTTTTTTTCCCTCTCAGATTATGCATCCGAGTGAGCAACGGCGTGTCTTGTATCGATACAATGATTTAGGACAGAGGAGCCTGGTCATGTTTGATCAGACTCTGATAGAAATGGACTATGATTCTAGAGCTCAGCATCTTTCCATCGCCTCACTGGTAGCCAGAGGTTTTGCCAATACCCTGACCTTTGAGTCCCACGGCTCCTTGATCAGAGACAGCGCCGTGACCTTCCCCCAAGATACCAGCCTGGTGGGGGCCACCATGTCCATCTCCTACGACAACCACTTCCGGCAGACGGCTACCAAGTTCACCCTGACCAACAACATCATGCTCAACTCCACCTGCCGCTACAGCAGCTCCAACGGCAAGTTGTCGTATGTGGGGAACATGAGGGTGGAGTGGGTAACATGGGCCAAACAGGTCTTCAAAAACAATAAAATGTCCATGACCCGTGAATTTGATGGGTACGGCAAGTTGGTTGAGGTCAAAGTCCGGTTTGGCGGCTCAGTGAAATATTCCATGTCCATCGACTATGACAAAATTGGGAGAGTTCATGAATGGACTCTCAAGGTGGGTAAAGCCAAAGACATGAAAGTGGAGTACATTTATGATGTTGACAGTCATGTGACCGATGTCCTGCTTCAGGGCAAAGCCACCTGGGAGTTTGGCTATGACGGAGATGGTAACATCAACAAGATGACCAGCAATGGCCTTACCCGGCACATGGAATTTGACCAGGGAGACAAGATCACCATGATGGGTGGCGTCAGCTACAAATTTGACAGTGATGGACTCATGGCCCAGAGGGGTCTGGAACAAGTCGCCTTCAACTCTGCTGGGCAGCTCATCTCCATCACTAGCCATTCTGTCTTTAAGTATTTATACTTCTACGATGCTCTCGGGCGTTTAGCCGTCCAGCGAGATAGGTTTGGCCGTATCCTCCAGTTCTTCTATGCTGACATGAAACGCAACCATTTGATCACCCATATATACAACCATACCACTGGAGTTTTGACTGAATATTTCAGGGACTCCAAAGGAACTCTGGTGGCTTTGCAGCGAGGGAAGAAAATGTACTACGTGGTGGTTGACCCTAGTGACACTCCTTTAGTTGTGTTTGACAGCTCCGGAAGCGTGGTGAAACAGATGGCGTATGATCCTTTGGGCTTGAGGAAATCTGATTCCAACCCTGACTTTGAATTTGCGTTTGGCTTCCAAGGTGGATTTTACAACCCCGTCACTAACTTGGTTCACTTTTCGAAAAGAGTGTATGATGCCAATCTTGGTCGTTACCTGACCCCAGATTATGGTGCTGTTTTTGGGAAATTGTCCCAAGTTGCAGATGACCCAGAAGTCTTGAATCTGTACAGTCATCGCTTTTTGGTCAACACCCATCTGCAGAATCAACATTATCCTAGAATGGGTGAGTCAACTTTATACATAAGAGTTCACTGACTGTGCCATAAAGTTTATGTGCCATAATGTTAAAAGAAACACGTTGAACACTTCTCTCTGTTTTATACAATTTACTTGTATCATATGGATTTAGCTTATTACCTCAATCTTAGTTAGTCTTCATATAAGCTGACAAACTCAGTCAAATAGAGTATTCTGGTCAATGTGCCAAAAAAGTACCTAACTAGTATTTAGATGTTAATGTTGTACATTTTAAAAGTACCTAATCAGTATTTAGATGTTAATGTTGTACATTTAAGTTTTTGTTAAAACTCTTCTGTATCTTTACTGTATTTTACATTGATTGGAGTTTATTCCACAATCTGAAAATCTTACGGTAATATGAATATAAATGCTACATACAGTTAAAGCTGGTAATGTAAATATTTGAGCACCATATCTTGCATAATTTTTTTTATTTTTGATTGTTCATATGGTAATTCTGCTTGGCCATTAATTGCCCTGAAAAGAATGGTAATCTTGTACACTTATATGACAAAATATCAATATAGAAAATCTTTGAGGAATTTGGCTTCTCAAACATGTTGGAAGCTTGTCACTGTCTTAGTCATCAATTGAAACATAAAATAAGATAAGATAAGATGGTTTCAGATAAGGCAACGGGGGCATGTATTATCTATTGATAAAGAATGGGAGGCTCACGATAGAAAAAACGATAATGCAAATAAGAGAAGGATGTTTAATAAACATTTTAACAAAAAGACAACATTTTAATAGGATGCTTCAGTTTGAAAATATAATTGAGAAGAAAGGATCCCACATGATTCTCCTTCCTTTCTTACATTTACAGGTTTAAAGTCACCTAGGCCTACCTCAATTTCCATCATTTTGATTTTTTCTCCAGATCTTTCGGAATGGCTCAATGTACTGGGCTACGACCTCAAATCCATGGCACCTGATGTCACTTATAATGGGGAACTGAACCCTGGTCCTGCTAAGCCAGATATGCAACTGCTGCCAGCTTCCTCAGCATTTGAGTGCACCTTCAGAAGAGACATGCATAATTTGCTAACTATATCCAGCGTTCCAAAATCAAAGGTAATTTAGCATGTTGACAACTCTCTCAAAGCCAAAATCCATATACTCAAAGTCAAAAGCCGTGTATATATTATACATGTTTTTTGTTTGTTAAGGAACGTTTAACTTCATTTTTTTCATTTTTACCCATTGTTGTAGTTTTCTTTTTTTGTTTGTTTGTTTTTGTGTTTTTTTTGTTTGGGTTTTTTTTTTTTAGTAATTTTGTTTGATTTATTATTTGGTTGGGGGTGATTCGTTTTTGTTGTTCTTTTGTTTGTTTTTTGTTTTGTTTAGATGTTTCCATGTTCATAGGAGAGGGAGAATGGCTTAAAGGATAATGGTATATTGAGATGTTCCTGGAAGATTAAACTTTTTTTTTTCTTTTGAGTAAATTCTTTTCTTTATGTTATATTTGTTATGTTGTTGAGTATTCATATTGAGTTCTTCTCTATGGCATTATGTTATTGTTGTTGATTATTCATATTGAGTTCTTCTCTGTGGCATTATGTTATTGTTGTTGATTATTCATATTGAGTTCTTCACTGTGGCATTATGTTATTTGTAAAAAGGGTTGCAGCTGCCAGGTATGTCCTTTATGAGTTGTGTTCCCTATTCAGGGAACCTTCTTTAAGTGATTAGAGCTAATTAAGTGGAAGTGTGCACTGTGTATAGATTAACTTATTGAAAAATGTTTCATTTTTCTTTCTCTTGTAACTCAGGTAACGCCACTTCAAACTGTGCCATCAGAGACGCCAGCGCCTCTCAGTTCCATCTTTGGTCAAGGTGTCACCATTTCCAATATCAACGGTCATGCAGTGGTCAACATCTTGGACATTGCAAACTCCTGGGCCAAAGATCTGGCAGCAACTCTCCTCAACTCTTCTCAAGTTCTTCCTTTACATTTCACCATCAACGGCAAGGACGTGCACTACTTTGTCAAACCCAGTGCAATAGACGCTGACAGTGACCTCATGAGGTTGGGCATTCATAGCGATTTAGTCACGTATGAATCAGGACTCAACGTTTCCATTCACCGAAACCAGCATGGCCATGGATTTGGCATATCCCGCAGGGAGGTGGATGTTCGAATCCACGGAAACCACACCGTTCTCAACGTGCGCTATGGTACCACGATGGACAGGGAAATGCGCCGCGTTCTACACCACGCTAAAGACAGGGCCGTGAGCCATGCCTGGTCCAGAGAGCAGTATCTTTTAAACCACAGCCTCCCCTCCGTTTATCACTGGTCGGATTCTGAAAGACGACAAATTGAGACCAATGAAAGGGTGACTGGCTATGTGGCGGATTACATTCACCACCCTGATAAATACCCGGAGCTTTCAGATGACTGCAACAACATTCGATTTGTGGCTGAGGTGCCTTGAGGTCAAGACCTTAATTCTTGTGTTGTTTTAGTTTACTCATTCTTGTCATTTATTTAATTTTTAAAAATCCAATACATGTATTCGCTGCCCAAATGATCCCATGGATTGTACCACAATCTCGTAACTCGGGCAAATGCCTCGTGATGATTCCTTTTAACTTAATGCTTTGGACCGACCAGTTTTCAATAATTCCTTTTCAAGTCCCCAATACTCATATCTGGCCCATCTGCGTGCTTACAATCAGGACATGGAGTGAAATGTGGCCAGGACAGATTTTGCAAGCTTTTAATTCAGTATTAACCTTTTGTTTTCAATGCTGACAACAGCTATGTGTAACTGTAAACTTTATTTTTCTGTAAAATACCAACAGTTGTTAAGGTTCCTTTGTGGCTGTTTTATTGGTTATTTTTTGTTTGCTTGCTTGCTTTTCTTTTCTTCTCCTTTTTAACATTTTTTATATGTTTTATTTATTTTATTTTGGAAGGGCTTGGGGATTGTTTTATTTTATTTTCGGGGAGGGGACTGGATTTGACGTTGTTTTTGTTTTTTAATCAGGAATCTGCAATACTCTTAGTGGAACCTTTTAGACCAGCTTAGGTACTTTTGTATAATTCCACAATTTCCAGCTCTTTCTTTTTTATTTCTTTTCAATTCTGATGGAAAAGAGTAAATTGCTGACATATGGCCATCATTACCACGAATGTGTATGATTGAGAGAGAGAGAGAGAGAGAGAGAGAGAGAGAGAGAGAGAGAGAGAGAGAGAGAGAGAGAGAGAGAGAGA
>JBBPCV010011012.1:0-7500 GCA_037974505.1 Plocamopherus tilesii
TCTCTCTCTCTCTCTCTCTCTCTCTCTCTCTCTCTCTCTCTCATTCTCTCTCTCTCTCTCTCTCTCTCTCTCTCTCTTTCTCTCTCTCTCTCTCTCTCTCTCTCTCTCACTCTGTCTGTCTGTATCTCTCTTACTGTCTGTCTGTCTGTCTCTCTCTCTCCCTTTGTCTGTCTCTGTCTCTGTCTCTGTCTGTTTGTGTCTCTCTGTCTCTCTCTCTCTCTCTGTCTCTTTGTCTGTCTCTGTCTCTCCCCCTCTACAACTACCACTACTAACTACTACATCTTCTTCTACTACTACTACTACTACTACTACTACTACTACTACTACTACTACTACTACTTCTTCTTCTTGTTCTTCACAGATTCAGTCAACTGAGCATTATTGTCAACGCGCCGCTAAAAGCTAGTATTTACATGTTACTCTTATACGTTTTTGCTTCTGTTTAAAATCTTCTGTATCTTTACTGCATTTTACACTAACTGGCAGTTTATTGCATAATCTAAAAGCACTAGGGCTACTACTACTACTATTGCTACCACTACTACTACCACTACAACTACTACTACTAGTACTATCACTACTACTGTTGCTACTACTATTACTACTGCCATTATTTTTATAGCGCTCTTATCCCCAACAATTTGTGTAAATTAAATGGATTCTTTTACTTGTACCTATCTACCTACTGCTGTCAGCGGTTCCAAGATAGAGAGAAATAATATCTGGCAACATCGATAAAAAAAAAAAGAAAGCCTTTTTATGCCAGTCTTGCCAATATTGTCCCTGTGACAATAGTGACATAGGCGCTTAAAGTAAGGTATATAAAGTTGAAATAGTAGCTTTCACTAGTGACTTTCTACATATTATAGAATCTTTCCTGTTGTTTTGTTTCTTCAATATTATGTCGTTTTATTGGAGACACAAAGACCTGTTGGATACAGAATTCCGGTTTCTACTTACTCTCATGAATGATTTATTAAATACATTTTTTTTTATGATAAATTGATGTCTTTGTTGGCATTTGTTTTTTTAATGGGAAGATGTTCGATTCCTCTGAAATTTTTTGTTATTTTGTAGTGGGACGTAAGGTTGCGAGTTTCTTTCCCTCAACTCTTTTGACTACAATAAGCCAATACATCGGGATGAGCATAATTATTTAACTCTTTGACTACAATGAGCATGATCCATGGTGTTTGGTGCTTCCAATGCTATGTTTGAAAGACTGCACCTAATGAGTAGCCAATAAAAGCCACTTATCAATTCTTCAACCAAAATCTGGAACATGCAGACTCAGTGAAACACCTAAGCATTGGCATCGACTCTCCCAAATCCGCTTCATAAAAAAAAAATTATTTCAGAATCAAATCATCCTAAATTATAACTAAAAGGAAAACTGATTTCATGGATAAGAGAACTACATTTGCTTGAGATTGTATTTGTATTAGTTTTTGCTCTGGAAAGCTGCTGTGTTTCATTAAACTTATTCGACCTATATTTGACATGACCCAAAAGCTTAGAGACAAATCTCCACTACAAATGACATTTTAAATGTCAAAAAGTGACAAACAGCTGGTTCTATTTCTCTCGGAGTAAAAAAAAGTTGAAAAAACATCACTTTTCTTCTATGTGGTAGAATTATCTAAATATAATCTTACAGGTACGGCTCTGCAATAAAGGAAGAAAATAGCAAATTAGAAGATGTAAGAGGAGGAGAACCATGACGATGAGGAATAAGATAAACAGCATTAGCAGAAGGAGAAAGAGACAGTGAAAAAGGAGTGAAAGAGGAAAGCAAATTAGAGAATGTTTTCTTTCCTCAGAACGGAGTAGTCAATGATGACAATGGCAAGAAGAAGCAAACAAATAATTCCACAAGGGTAGAAATGAGATAACTAGAGATAGAAAGATGGCACTTAGAGCATGAGATAATGAATTAAATGTGTCCACAGCTTAATAAACAGCACATCCTTTCATTAAATGGAAAAAAAAGACAAAATTGCGTCACATATACAACAATAAAAAATTATGTTTAGTCTCTCCATTTTTGCAGGACAGATCAGGAACAAAATTTATTGACCAAGTGTGAAATTATATCTGTACAGATAATTTATTTACGAATATATTTTATCACAGATGTCTCAGCAGTGTGTGAGAATGGCATTGGGGTTTAAATACAGAGAAGATAGCATATCATACAAGTATTATCATGGATAATTACAAATTTTTAACCAAGTCAATAGCTATGGCAGGTTTGGACATGGAATTTTCATCTTAACAACACGATGTAGCATTACAAGAGTAGGTCAATTAAAGCTGAGCAGTAAAATTCGTATTTATTGTTAAAACATTCTTGGCAAAGGAGTAGAAATAAAATAAAAGTTACCTTTTTGAGTCCTTTTTCTAAATGCTTTTTTTTACGATTGATTATCAATTACTTCACTGATAGTCCACCATTTCATTTCAGGAGGTTTTCAATTTAAAATCTGAGAAGAAATACTTTTATCATCTGAGAATGAGCAAGCTAAAGAGAAACAAAACAAAACAAAAATTAAAAAAAGAACAAAAACAAAAAAACAAAAAGCAAAACCAAACCTAAAACAAAACAAAAATAAACATAGCAAAAATAATGATCTTTCCTATCTGACTAGAATCAAGGACAAAAAAAATATTACTTAATCACAATTTGTTTGGATTTTTGGTGTAAGTTGACTTCAGAAATACAGCCTGTTAAATAAAGATAAGATCTAGTAAGTGTGAAAGGGCTACAAATATATCAGCTTCTTTTTTTTTTTTTTATTTTGGGATAGTCTGGATCTTGACAAACCTGTTGATTTTTTTTTTAATGGGCAGAAAATGTTGAAATTATAAGTGGTGGCAAATTTATGGTCGACAGTGGAAAAACCACAAAGGCGGTAAATGACGGTAAAACTGCTCTTCTTTTAGTATGACAGAAATGCCATTGTCTGGATATTCATATAATTATTTATGTTCACACAATGCTGCTTTCAAAGCATATTGCAGAGAAATTTTGCTCTTAAAAAAAAACATGAGTAGAACAAAAAAGGAAAAAAAAAATCAAGAAGAAAATTTAGCCCCCTCCCTTACCAAAAAGGATAAGAACAAAACAAAGGAGAATGCTGTGGTTTTTCTATGCTCATCCTTTTTCAGAATTACTAAAAGTATTCTTACTCAGAAGAATTTATTGATGTTTTCTTAGAACATAATAGCTTGAAATGAGCAGAATCATTGATAATGTACATCATTTTCATATGACAGTAATTTCATTGTTTCTTTTCTTGAAATTTGCATATATACGGGATGGGAGATTTGAAGATAAGCAGACTAAGTGACCGTCTTATGGCTGTGGCTTGCGATCAGCTATAGCCTTTGTCTTAAAGTTAGACAATGTGAAGTTGAAAAAATCATGAAGGTTATTAGATTTTTAAGTTTGAGGTGTTCTCATTCGGGGGTTCTCTTGATTCTAGCTTCCTTGAAATTTGCTGGACGAATTCACAGCTGTCTCTCTCCTTGGTCTTGACCCTCCTCATCCCGTAAAAGTTCCACCCCTTCTTCTAGAGACTGCAACTGCCGTTCAATCTCCTTCTGCTTGAGCTGATTCGTGCGTAGACGTTCTTGTACTTCCGATACCCTGGGAATAAATAAATAATTGTGATCAAGTCAAATTCACTTTATCTTATCCACAGAGGAAACATTTTATAATTGATCCAGATTAAATTTACATGAAGCACTATTTTCATCTGGGCGATAGAATCCTACGAGTGAATAACATTTAGGTTTCATATGAAGCATGAAGCTCAATACCGAAGATAATTGCAGAAAACAAACACAAATCAATGGCAGTAACTATAACCCTTATAACTTAGTATACAGTCTCAACTTTCTTCAAATAATATTAATGATGATGATGATGATGATGATGATGATGATGTTGATGATGATGATAATGAGGATGATGATGATGAGAAAAATAAAAATAACAACAACAATAATTTAGTATACAGTCTAAACTTTCTTCAAATAATATTAAAGATGATGATGAAGATGATGATGATGATGAAGATGATGAGGATGATGATGATGATAAAAATAAAAATAACAACAATAATAAAAATAATTACCGGCACAAAAAAATAATATTAATAAGAAAAAAATAAATTAATAAAAATAATAGTAATAATAATAATAATAATAATAATAATAACAATTCATTATTCATTAACTGCATATCCAAGAACAAATGAACGCCAGCTGTCCTCAAACAACTATTTTTTTTTTTTCAGAATAATGAAAAGTGTACAAATAATGACATTAAGATGAGAAAGCTGTGATAATTTTTCATCCTAAATTGACACCAACATCATCAGCTGTGATCAAAATGCCCTCACCCAATACTGTGGTGAGTGCCTGTGGAATCTCTTTCCGAGTTGGGCGAATGCAGTTCGGGAAATCGGTCTAGATCTGGTTGAAGGAAAGGTAAAAAAACGGGAGTATAGCCTGAATGCCGAAGCAAGTACCCAATATTATTCTATACAGCCTGAAATGCAATAATAATAATCATTATGAACATTACTATTATGAATAGGTGCAAGTGAATTCCTCTATAAAGAAACTGATAAATAGGAAAATCAAAGGCTGCCATTGTTCAATCAAAGTGAAAAGTTAGCATCCAACAATGACAAGAGTGTTTTATACACAGTATGGAAATCGTAATGACACTGAGAATAACAATGCTATTAATCAAGCGTCAAAATCCTTATCTACATCCACTTTTAATTTTGATTCAAAGTGATTGAAGTCAACAGGCCTGAGCAGAAAAGTGCTAGCCTTGTGATCCAAAGGTCTCGAATTGAAAGCACATCCCCTCACCAATTGTCTTTTCTTTTCTTTTCTTTTTTTTTTTTTTTACTGAGGATGTAACCTTCAGCTTTATCCAAACCCCTACGTTCCTACAGGAAAAGAACAAGAAACCTTGCAGGTCATAATTACAGTTGTATGCCCCACCCAAACCCTGGACATCATCAATACTGGCAGAAGCGAATCCAAAGACAGCCAGGAGTGAGTCAATTTTATACAAACTGTACCAGGGACTCTGTATGATCTTTGAACTCACCATCGAATAAGACCCGGACAGTGGTAAAGCTGGTCTCTATTTTTGGCTGAGATTGAAAATGGTCAGAGAGAAAATTCTGACTCTTCTCATCATTGCTAGCAGTCAATCCTTTATCCACATCTCTGAAGGGAATGAGAAAATCAACTGAAAATTAGCATTGCTAAATTCATATCAATCTGTGTCATAAACTTATGCTGCTTAGTGAGAATGGAGGTATTCATGATTTTGGTTTGTTTTTTTTTTTTGTTTTTTTTTTTTTTTTTATTTCATACCAGGGTGACCGGCCATGTGAATGTCTGTGTGTTACTAGTATGTCACGGTTCAGTGACTTGGAGTGAGACAGACAGGATTTGTCATTGTACCAGGATGACCATCTGTCTATTAAGATACGGTTGTGAGGATCAATTGTGTGGGTGTGTAGGCCTCTGTGTGTTATGTTGACCCCTATGTCTTGAGAAAGAATGTGCATTTATATTCTACATTATAATAATGTTCTGTGTATTATAGTCTCAGAATATACCAGAAATAGATAGATATTTCTAGGTCAAGTGATGCGTGTATTTGAGAGAGTGACAAAAGAGAACATGTAAAAGGAGAGCAGGGCATATATATATATATAAATAAGAAGCAGCCCATTACATATTGTAGGCACATAAATCTATTGACTGTCATGCGAAATTTCAGCTTATCATTGTATGTCTCAAATAATAAAAAAAAATTATTCAAACTGTTACAGCATGTCAATCTTATCAAACAGATTTTAACAATTATAAAAAGTGTTTTAGCAGGTCCCTACATGGAATTGCTGCCAGTTGCCACATTGGGAAGCTCATTGGCGACATACCCTAGTTGCTAATGTGGTGAATAGATGTTCTGTTGTTTGATACATTTTTTTTCTTTTATTCTTTGATAACAAGAAATTTCATAAAAAGGATATAAGTTGTTTTTTTTTAAAAACAACCCCCCCCCCTCCCCCCCCCCAATAAAAAAAAAACCCTTTTTAAACTCTAACACTAAGTGGATGACTGAATGGGACCTTAATAGGGGTGTGAGAAAATGGATCAAATATAAAGGCTGACTAGGGAACATACTCATTTTCAAATGTGGATCCTTGGCTAGACAGTTTGGCCCTGACGGCTATGCTCTCTGCCACCGGGATTATTAGGTCTTCGTGACCTAGGCTCAAATCCCTCAGAGATCCTGTAAGCACTTCTTGGAGCTGCTGGTTGTTGTTGTTGTTGTTGTTGTTGTTGTTGTTGCTGATGCAGTTGCTGTTGTTGTTTCCTGACAAATTGTTGCATGTGCTGTTTGAAGTAATGTTGCATTCCTTTGGTCTGTTGCAATTGGGCTTACAGGCTTTCTCCGACTGACACAATCTCATTTTCAGCCTCATTACCTCTGATTCCTGGATTCCATGGATGACAATCATATGCATTTTTTTAAAAGACAGTAAAAAAAAAAAAAAAGAAAGAAAAAGAAAAAAGACTAAAAAAAAAAAAAGACTTTACAACCCTTAAAAAAGTGTTTAAATAAATAATATATCCATCACCCATTCTTTCCTTTAAAAAGTCAGAGTATTGAAACTTGCACCAATATTGAGCTCAAACTGAATTTCCTAACAATGCTAATAAAAAGAGAAACAAAAACACACAATCTTAAACTAAGTAGAGAACAGATACAGCAAGTTAACCCTTAACCTGCTGATCTCGCATTAAGTCGTATCTGCCGATGTGCATCATAGGTGCTGTCCTCGCAATAATGCGAGCATAGCAAAGGACTCATTGTGAAGGCGAATTAAGAAAAGTACGAGGGCTTAGAATTTCATGAGTGATGTCCCTTGGTTAATCGGTCTCTAGGTCTACTCTGTGAATTTTTTCCGACCAAAATTCGTCAATTCTATCACATTTTAGTTGAATTTGTTGACTTTATATTTCGTCTGCACTGCACATTTCTCAGATGGAGTTTGACAACATTTATCAGCATGATGATGACTCAGGTGATGAATATTTTTATGAAACTGATCAATCTAGTTCTAGTAGTGAAGAAGCCGACTTAGACCTAGCCAATACTGATGTGTTTGAGGATCGAGGTAATAGATGTAGACCAAATTCAAATGTGAGAAGAAGACATCATCAGTAAACTGACATCCTTTTGGAAATGGAGAAAAAAGGACTGAGATGTTAGGTAGATAACAAGGAAGATAGCTCATGTATACACATGTCAGTCCCGTATTGTCTCCCTTGCTGTCCAATCGTTGTTCCTTATCCTGCATCTTGGAACTTTACTAGGAATATTCTAATCTCATTCATTGATTATGCAATAAAAAACAAAACAGTATCTTTCAACAATGATTGCTCATAGGTCAAAGG
>JBBPCV010011123.1:2171-20730 GCA_037974505.1 Plocamopherus tilesii
CCCCCCCCCCCCCCCCCCCCCCCCCCCCCCCCCCCCCCCCCCCCCCCCCCCCCCCCCCATTCAAAATGATTTTTTGTTGACATGAATATGTTGTATAATTTAAATATAATAAACTGTTTTGATAAAAGTACAGTTTTATCTTTTTATTCTCAGAATGATAAAGAAAAGGAAGTTTTACTTCAAGATGAGGAATACCAAGGTGAGCTGATGGGCTGGACCTATACCCCAGATCTTTTAAAGAATTGTATATATATTATTCTCTTGTCACTAACGATTTCCTGGGGATCTATATTTATGCCTGCTAAACTATTCAAACTAGAACATTCATCACTCTGAAAAGAGTCATAAATGTTTTAACAACTACATTCTTACATGGATGGCAATTATTTTATACATTCACAAACCTTTCTCTGGTGGAAAAATTGCCTGATGTGAATCAAAATGATGTAAAATAAAAGGCAAAGACAACATTGCTTAGATAATATTGTTCTTGAGGCTCTCAGATTCAAGTACCTTATTTTGCATGTCATTTCTGTATAAGTTTTGTTTTTGTTTTTTTGTTTTTTGTTTTGGGTTGTTTTTTTTGTTGTTGTTTTTTTTAAATGATTTAACAGCAGATATGTCAAAGGTCAAGGTGACCTTGGTTTGCATATATATAATTACTAGGTGTATATCCTAATTTATAATTCAATAGTCGATATCCATTTTTGTTTATATCATTACATAATGTTTTTCTGCATTCTAGGTTTATATGTTTTATGTTTAATCAATGCTTTTGAAAATATAATCTTGTAGAACAAGTGACAGACATGCCCTGGCTTTACCTGACTTGTGATCTTCCTCCTCCACCACTGTATCCTGATGAATCAAGGGAAAATATCATCCCTCAGGTTTGAAACATTTTATTAATGGATTAGTCCATATATAGAAATTCAATGTTTATTTCACCTGTAATTTATTTGCACATGATTTCATGAAAGGGCATTGGTACTATCTAGATTTTCTCTCCTCTCATAATTATTTTTTTCTCTCCCTTAATAGAAATGATGAAAACTAGTCCCAGTATTACTATTGTTTCACCATACTGATTCATTTCAACTTGAATGATTTGTATTTATAAAATGTATACATCAATTTTAGGAGTAAATAGATGACAGCTTTTCTTGTGAAATTCAGCTAAGAATTTTTGGGCTCACACATATCTCATCTGACTTTTGTGCTAGATTCCATTTGCAACACTTTTGACCAAGTTCAACGGAGTCACAGAAAAGGAATACAAAACTCATAAAGACAGTACCTTGAAAAGATTTGCTCTTACACGTTTGCCCAATTTTATAATCATTTATTTCAAGGTAAGTTAGTATGTTAGTATAATGTTTGTTTTAACTATTTTTTTCCAAGTTTTTTAAAATTCCAAGTGCATTGTATATAAATATAATGTGTCATGGTATTATTATGTTTTAAGTAAGCCTTCTAGAATCATTGATTTGAATTAGAATTCATAATGATTTTCTATGACTTTTTTTTCTTCCAGAGATTTAACAAAAACTACTTTGTTTTTGAGAAGAATCCAACAATTGTCAATTTTCCAATCAAGTAAGTCAACTCTTTTTTAGAATATTTATTTATTTTTAATACATTGATATGTAGAAGTATAATCTTTCTGTAACCTTAGTTATTTTTTGTTGCTATTCCATTATCAGAAAGGCTGTCACTGCTGCAAAATATGATCATGACTTGACATGTAGTTTTTTATCGTAATGCCCATATCTAATCCTCTGTTCTAGGACAATTATAGGCATCTTTTTCATGACTTTTCTTACTTGCTTTGCATCACTGTTCTATAGAACCTTTTTGTGAAGGGGCCATTATTATTAATAATGAACTTCAATTCGAATGATCCCCACTCAAGCAATTTGACTAATCTCAGATGAAAGTAATTTTTTCTTTTGTTTGTTTGGCTTAGTACCCTATTTAGCTGGAATCATTGAGTAGTTAAAATATCATTATCTTTAGAAATGTCACTTTCATGATAGCCCTTCTGTAAATATCCCTTTCCATAACCATGCATCCTGCTGTTGTGAAGTCTGTTTCTGAATCCCTTGTGATGTCATCACTCTGTCTTTTTGCTCTGCCATGGCATCTGCGTTGGGCATTTTACCTTCAAATAATATAGATCTTTCTTAACTTTGATGCCTCATTAATGGATTTTAACCACAGCAAATTAATCTAAAATTGCTAAACTGGAAGACAGCAATTAACTGAGTAAAATCTTCGAATATGCTTTGGAAAGCCTAAATCAGATTTTTATTTCTGCCTGAAATTAAGTTCTGGGTCCAAGATGTCGAGCAGCTGGACCAAACCTTGTTATCCTGCCAATTTTGGGACCAAATTAAAGTTAGTGTTATAAAGAAATTGGTGCTGTAAGAGAAGTAGAACAAAGATCAATATTAAATATATTGGCCTTTTGAAAAATTGGCGCTGCGTTGTGGAGATTCGCTAGACTATATCATAGAAATATAATATTTATCTGACTCATTTCTTTAACAGCCATTGTCTTGAATTTTCCTATCATTATCTATTGTGACAAAGACTAGGAATGAGGAAATAATGTATAAATGCTGATTCAGGAAAAGTAATTGGCAATTAGAATGTAATCTACAGTTTTAGAGTGAATAGTGTGCAACAGATTTAGTACACACATGACATGTATTCAAGGATGTAGTACAATAATGCGTTTAGTGTAGATAAGAGTTTGGCATTCAGTGCCAATGTCCACCTTTCTATGAGAAATATGTGTAAATGTAAACATACAGAGTGCTGCATAAATTTGAGTTACTATACCTGAAATTAAATGCAGTCAACTAGACGGTCGGCCCAGATGTTATTACAAAGGCCTGTAGGGGCTGCAGCCTACATTCTGCCTGTGAAAGAATTGGTCTCTCTTTATATTAATGAGACAAATGATTCTACTCCCTTGACATTGAATTTCATTCAGACAGTATAACAGGCAGTATTTACTAAAATAAAGGAATGAAGATGCTAAACCATTGATAGATGATAGTAAAATGAGTTACATGTATTTCAAATTTCACCATTTTAGTATACTGTCAGATTGGCACCATAGTGAAAAAAAGGTGTAAGGAAGAATGGTGGTTTAAGAGGAGGCAGCATAATAAGGTTTGACAGTTTTTAAGGGACTCCATTGAAACTATGAATTCAATTAAAATACCATGTGATAGATATTTCGTATGGAAATCTGCTAGACACAGTGCCAATTATAATAATATTCTCAGAAGAAAGCACCCTATAGATTATACATAATGCTTTGTTTATATTATTTAAACATGCATTAACTTAAACATTTTCCTCCCTTCAAAGAGGGAAAAAAATTGAGTGGAATCTCTTTCTCATAAATTATTAATCTCTTTTATAAACATGGTTATAATTAGTCTGTGTTTCAAAGAAAGAAGCATCATTATTTCCGTCCTCATTTTCTAGGAATATAGATTTTGGAGATCTCCTGTCACCAGAGGCCAGGGCCCAACACAAGCACACTACTTATGATCTTGTAGCAAACATTGTCCATGATGGAGAGCCTGGACAAGGAAAAGGGAATTACAGATGCCATGTACTGCATAAGGTAAGAAAGATGTCAGTTTGCTTTTAGATTTTAATTACAAAGATATGTATCGTAACTGTGACTTAAAAATTCAAACTGAAATATAAATTTGAAAGAACTGTTCGAATATGTATGCATTATCAGTCATCACATGAATGCTAAAGAAATTTGATATGGACAATGGGAGAGATATCCAGGAAGACATTAACTCTAAGTACATTATAAATAGTGAACAAAACCTCTCCAAAAATTAAAAAAAAAAAAAAAAAGCAACAAAAAACAAAAACAAAACAAAACTATAAACAAAGCTTCATGTATGCTGTTGAAAGTCAAACTTTTACTTCAAAGTCTTATTTATTATTTATTATTTCAAAGCACTTGCATGAGTGGGAGCATTTCTATGTATTTTAGAAATCTTTGTCAGTATTGTAGTACATATAGTGCCAGTATCATGTCAATGTTACTTTTTGTAACATAAATTTCATTATTAAACTGCTGAAGATATTATTTCTCTTGAAAAAAATAAATTTCGTTAATTTCCTGGTCAAGTTGCATATATTAGAAAGATTAAAAAACAAGAGAAAAAAATGACAATCAGTTCCAGCACTCAAGAGAGAAAAAAACTTTTCTTCTCCAGGGTCAGGGCAAGTGGTATGAAATGCAGGACTTGCATGTGGCTGATATCCTTCCCCAGATGATTACTCTTTCAGAGAGTTATATCCAGGTAATTTGTGTACAAGTTTATCAGATAAACTTCACAATATTTTTAATTTTAGTGACTATATTGACATTCACATACTGAAATCTATTTGTGTTTGTCACCTCAGCTCATCACAGTTGATTTAATGAGTGTTGTTGAGTTATGTTTAATATTGTTCCTTTCTTCTTTAAAAATTGTCAACCATTAAAAAAATTATTAATAATAATATGTGGTTTTGTTGAAAAATTGTATGGTACGCCTCTTACTCCATTTAAATTGATTTTCTCCCTATAAATCTAAATGCTTTTCCTCAAAAATTATTCTTTGTTCAAATGCATGCTTGCCCTGAAACAGCGACAGCCCCCATCATGACCACCCATGATTTTTCTGACTATTGTTTTGTTAAATGAAAATGCTTGTTCCACCAAAATGCCCGCTGCCTATACTTCCATAGCATCTGATATTTAGGTCACTGCTGCACATGATTCTTATGAAGCAATTCACATATGCTATAAAATAATTTTTAAAAATCTCTTTTATGTTCATCATTAAAGATTTTTGAGGTTTGCAAGGACATTCCCAACCCTTCTTATCATCAGTCTCCTGCCAGTACTGAGAAGGATAACACTACAGAGAATATGGACCAGACGGATTCAGAAGTCAAGGCTAGTGACAAGGACAATTCTAGTGCAAACCAAAACAAAGATGTTGAAAGAAATGGAAAAAGTGGTATATAAAAACAATCTTAATTTTTGCAAGGTTTCAGGGGATTTTGAATCTGTGCCTGAACATTAACATTTTTATCATACAACCACCACAACTGTCTTAGCTCATTAAATAAAAATCCAAACAAAAAACTATTAAAAAACATATTTGTGGGCTGAAAATGAAATGCCATTGTATTGTCTTACATACAATGCTTGAAGTAAATTGTTTGACATTTCCATAAGTGGGATTTGTGATTTTGTTGTATTGATTCTTGATTGTAATTTAGTGTAAGTAGGGCCAATAATAACAATAATGATGGTATATGTTTATAAGCCTGGAAATAACTTCCTCTCTTGAAGATGCCTTTTTTTTTTTAAATTTAAGGCCATATTCTGATGCAAATGTTACACAATTTACTGCAATAAAGTCAAAACTTGGAAAAGGAAAATGGTTTTGTTATGTCTGAATGGTGTCTGTTTAAGTCTGATGATTTGGCATTTGTCTTTTGTCGAAGAGCACACTTGAAGTTGGTACTCATATATTGTTTTCTCAAAACTGGATTGTGTTAAGCAAGAATGTGCAGGACAGATTGTTTTCTAGATGTTGTTGTTTTTTATGTCATCTTGCACAGTCTTATTAGTCAAATATTAACTTAATTAACTGTGATTGCTTACTGAATGCGCTTGAATTTTCTTATCCTCTTATGTTTGTGTCTCCCTCATCTGCCACCTTAAAATTTTAATAATAGACTATTTATTGAAATTAAAAGAAAGGAATGAATATGAATCTATACTATAATTACTATAAAAGAACTTGGATATAAGTAACAGGATAGGTGGGGCCACCAAAATTTTTGTCAAAGAGCAAGGCATTTAACTAATATATGAAAAACATGATGGTGGTATCATTGTCTATTACTGGACCCAAACTAATATGTATATGGCTCATCTCTCATCAAAACCCTTTTTGAATCCACTTAAAAAAAAAAAAATGCCACGTGAGGAAAACTAGGAAAGACATGTCACTTCTGTTGCAGCTAATTACTATTAATATTTGTGTGCCATATCACAAGGCATTACATTTACATTACAGGATGGCAAACCATGAAATTGAGAAAATCAGTTTAACCACTACCCTAGGTTGCACTAGTTTAGTTCAAAACACTTATGGTATAGACTAGGTTTTTAAATTAATAGAGAGATTCATACTTGAACTGATACTAATATAACTATAACCAGTATCATTACAGATGGACTAGACTTGCTATGGATCTTCTGTTAAACAAAGTAGTTTGTTTGATAGCTTTTGAATTCTGGGAGACATGGGACTGGATGATAACTTAGTTATACACTGTACTTATTGGCAAGGGCAGATAAATGTACACGATTAAACCAGTTGTTTTAATCAAATGTCTGAAAGTGAAAGTCATGGGTATCAACTCATAGTTTCTTGGATTTTTTTTATTTCTAATTCACAAAATATAATATGTACATGTATGTTAAATAATAAATTACACAAGACACCCTCTCTTAGTGTACATTTTCGACATTCACAATTCACTCTCTATGGGTTTCTTGTGTCACCAGTTCTTTTCAATGTATACAAATGAGTTTCAAATGAATAACAAAATAGTCAAATTGATTAAATTTGCAGACTACAGAATAGTGTGAAGAAATATTCTCAACATAGATAACACAGAGGAGTCAATTATTGACTTCAGGATAAAGGAAGAGTCTATCATTCATGGACTGCTACTGCTAGTACTAGTAATTGAAGAAAATACAATGTAAAGAAGGGAAAGCTTTTTCGAAAGCTTGGAAACTTTCAGATCAATAGTAAAGTACAGTAGAACACACTTATAAAGAATACGTTTGAAACAAATTGACGGAAATAACTAACCCATTTCTAATCTATGTCCCATTTTTTTCTTTCTTTGTGTCAATAATATTTTGGCACATTTAGCCAACATTCGTTAACAAACTGACGGCCGTAACAAACTACTTTGCTTGTCCAAGAAGTCTTTTTTCGTCTTTATTTACAACTGAAGTAACGAACCGGTCCATTTTGAGACTGATGGAACTCAGAGTAGCGCAATTGCAGTGCAAGCCTTGCCTAGTGTCTACACCATGTCCACACTACACACAACTTACGAAGACACAACAACAATTGCACAATAAATTAGAATTCTTTTTTTCTTTGGGCTAGGCCGTAACGTACATTGTACATACATACACTACATGCACATGTTTAGTAAGGCCTGCCACCAGCCGGCCCATTGTTTGGGAGCAGGAGGGAATAGGCTTGCTTTGCATGCGTGCATCCCACATGCATCATGAGAGGTGATCTTGTTCAAGACGATGGTGATTGGCCTAATTTAAATAGATCTAGTGATATCCCATCTCCAGTTGTAAACGACAGTAAACGTGATTGCAAGGGTACATTGTTGTAGTCCTATGTGCATTTTTTAAATCTTACTACATACATGTATCAACATGAATTCCAAAAAGCTACCGTCCTATTCACTTTGAGTACTATATCTATAACGCAAATGGTGTGTATGGGACAGCTATACATGTACTTTATATTATATTATGCATACTATCATGTGCGACTTAAATAAAGAATTATTGATATAAAGAACTATTTGTATTGCCTGGGCTTGTTCTTTATATTAGTGTTTTACTATACTATTTGAGTCCCCTTTTTTTCATCAACCGTTTTTTTTTAACTTAACTTTGATTATTTTCTGCATCATGATTTTTGGCTGGGGCGGAAAATCATGCACTGGATCAGGGGATGTAGAATTAGAAGAGCCAAGAACAGACCAGAACATCTTTTGGTTCGTCTGAAACTCTTTGATGACATTGTCAAAAAAAAAAAGTAAAAAATAGAAGCAATAATAATAATAATAGGTTTCGCAGTCCTATAGAAACTTTCCCTAAACAGTGTGCGCCAATGCTAATTCTTCAGTATATATTATACATGTATATGAGGTTTCATCGATTTGAGCCCTAATGGTAATGCGAGTTCCTCCATGTGAGTGACTTGTTCTGTTGTCTCTTTGATATGCTTCATATTATAATGTTTGAGGTCTTGGTTCAATGTTGTTGGTAGTGATCTTACATTCTTCATTTGAATTTCGTGCCGTCAAATATTCACTCATTGCTGTCTGGGGTGGAATTGTAGCATCTCTTTTAAGGACATGTCCAAACAGTTTCCATCTCTGTTCTTTGATTCTTTAACCTAGTGTTTAAGTTTAACTCTACAGCATTCATATAGGTCTTTGCTAGTGATTTTTTTTTTTCAGATCAGTATATGCCTATGTTTCTTAGATGTTTTCTGTTCATTGCGTCTAATCTATCAATATTTTTACTGGTAATTCCCCCAGGTTCAGCAGTTACAAAGTAAAATTGGTCTGACAAGCGCTTCATAGAGTGTAATTCATTTTTGTTCTCTGATTACTTCGCTTCTCTTCTGTTCCTTAGGGCTTTTAATTTATGGAATGCATTTTGAGCTAGTAGTTTTCTATTCTGGATGTCCCCGTTTTCATTTATAAAGCTCTCCAACTTCCTTTTTTCCATTCTTCTGTAGTAGTAGTGTGTCTTCCTATTGTCATTTCTGTTTTTGTTTCATTGACCTTTAGATTCCATTGCTTTAGTGTTAGATATTATTATTATGTTCTTCTTGAGTATCAAGTCAACATTATCTGCATATATATATATATATCATTTCTGTTATAAGTCTTGGATTAACTTATTTTAGTTAATCAACACATTATTTGAAGAAAAAAAAAGGAAATTGTCAGTTGCAGATAAAGGTAGTTATTTGAGTTGTCATGATATTAGTGAGGTTGGGCAAAAAATGCAATATCAAGGAAACATTTTTGGCTTCTTTTTTTTTTTTTTAACTAGATTTTTCTTTAAATGATCTGATGAGCTTAACACCATTACAAAACTACATGTAGATCTAGATTGAAATTTTAAATCTATTGAAGAAATCTGCCGTGAAATATATATGGGAATTTCAATACCACTGGAGGCATGACAGAATCAGCATCAGTCTCAAAGTTGAAAGTGGCACTGTTGATCATCTGCTTTATTCAAATTCATAATGAATTGATCTTTAACTTTAAGTTAATCTTATTGTTCGACAGAGTCTTCACTATTAAATTTGACGTGCTGCAGGATATAATTGTAAATGCTGTAAACTAAA
The DNA here is from genome assembly GCA_037974505.1 of Plocamopherus tilesii. Classification (NCBI taxonomy): domain Eukaryota; kingdom Metazoa; phylum Mollusca; class Gastropoda; order Nudibranchia; family Polyceridae; genus Plocamopherus; species Plocamopherus tilesii. The sequence goes on from JBBPCV010011123.1 coordinate 11,414, forward strand.
TTTTTTTTTGCTTGTTTCTATTGTGTAGAGGTAAGGTTCGATAATTTGTTCTTACGACCAGATCTTGTAAATTCTTATATCTCAAGAATGATTAAACTATTGAACATATTCATTTAAAATGTTTAGGTGATACTTAAAATAAATTTAACGTAATGTGGTAAAATCTGAAATGAATGTATCCAAAATGATTATTTATGTAATTGGTGGTCAAAGTTAGATGCATTTTTTTTATTTAGTTCACCCACATATTTCATACTTACTGCCTCTTGACAGCAACATAAGTCAGTGTTCATTTTAAGGACAATAGATCTTATCTTATCAGAATGATATATGGTTAAAATATTGTTAAAATGTTGCTTTTGAAATGCAACAGTACTTTTTTTTTTTTTTAATTTAAGCCACTAGTAGATAGAGATTACACCATGATAATTGCCTGGATGATTTGTAATTCCAAGGAGCCATTTCAACAATATTTGCATATATTATTGTATAAATAGTGAAGGCAAAAAAGAGGATTGTAATCTTACAAGTATTGATAAGTAAAATGTGTAACAAATAAAATGTATGGTTTCAAGTTCCTGTTTCTCCTAACTTAACAACAGATGTGTACTTTTAAGCTTAGGGCTAAGGGAAGGAAGAAAAAGTGTTTGAAAAACGTTCATAACAGGGTCCCTCTTACAGAGTTTTTACTGTATGTATAAAACATGCATTTTCAGAAAAAATTTACAGCCGTATGTTTGCCAGTAAATGCTGTATGGGACTTGAGAACTTCAAAGGAAAAGTCGAAAAGAAAATATTTCAGTGAATTAAATTATATCTCTTTATTCTTATTTCAGTCACATTCATAATAATATATATAGCAATACATCCATTCTCTTACATTGTAAGTTACAAAGTTTGCAATGCAAGTCACTGAGATAAAATCTGTCACAAAATGAAATAACACACTAGGCAGGCACTCCAACGTTAAAATACCCTCACACACATACACACACAAAGCGAAGGTGTGGTTAACTGCGTTCACTCTCTTTCTGTTTCTTCATATCTCCTAATATTTTATGCAATCTTTTCTTTGCCTCTTTGAGCTTTTCTTGCTTGACCGCCTCCAAAGCTTCTATCTTCTTTTTATGTTTCTTTGCTCTTTGAACCATTTCACGTCTATTTGTAGCAACCTTCTCTTTGTACACAGCTTTTACACGTTTCATGAAAGTTGCAACCTGAAAAAGATGAAGAAAAAATCTTAGTCTTTGGAATGTAAATTAACATGGATAGTCTAATCAAAGCCAATGACATACTGACAGTGAATTGAGACAAAAAATACCTGAACACCAAAATCAAACAAATAAAAGTAAAATCACTGTATGATACCACTGTGGCACTTCCACACCAATTTTACCTTGAAAATGGGTTATTTAAAAAAAAAAAAAAGTCTTTAATCTACTCCCTTTAACTAAGTATACATACTTTTAAAAATATCTTTTCATATCACATGTACTATTGCTAATTCTCAATTTACCACAAATTCATATACAATTATAATGAAGACAAAACAAATTTTAAAGAGTTAAATATCTCAAACCGATTTTTGTTTTGAAAAAATTCCTCTATATATTTGGGCTAAACAACAGTGATTGGATTGATAAGATTATAATCAGAGAATGAGCATGTCGGTAAAAATTAAAAGAATGCTCAGAATTGTATGAGAAAGGCCATAGAAGAGGGAGAACTATAAGATACTGGCTCCACTGGGGTGATATGGTTGTGGTATACTCGGGAAAATATCAAAAAGTTGCAATTTTTTGAAAACTCAGACATGACAACACAATACGATAACAAAGAGGATACCAAACAACTATTTTTACAGAGACCAAGAATATACACATGAAAATACAACTTCACGACAAGAATAGTCTGTCTGAATCAGTCATTAGCGCACTAACTTAAAACATTCAAGTACAGATTAGATAGCAACTGGAAGCAACAGGCCATGATACATGCCCCCATAGCATATCCTCCAATCTACAACAAAGGAGGAAGTGCAAATAATCACACCTAGCAAAGAGGCCATTAAAACTTTAAGTTCAAGTGGTGGAAAATAGCAAGATGGCCAGCAAATAAAGACAAGTGGCAGCATAGACAAATATTTCATTTAATCAATATTCAAATATGTCATTACCAATGATGTGTATACCACCAACCTAAATTAAATTGCACAGCATCTCACATCAAAGTTATATGCCCTGCTCTGCTTTTCGGCCTAATCAGACACGGACCTAAAACATATCTCAGGCAAGCAGCAGAATGGGATGACTGGCATTGGCTACAGAATAATTTTATATATTATGGGTGAGGAGAAACCACACAAGTCTACAGTAACATCAAGAGGAACTTGGGATCTTTGTGTCAATGATAACACTTCTCAAACACAATTCACTAATGATGAGTGTTCACTGTTATTAATTACATCTTGAAATGTTATGATGAAATTTCCAAGCACCTGAAAAACAAATCTTCAAGAAGCAAAGAAGTTTTTTAAAACATTCATTTACCTTTTGCTCATGGGGTTCCAAAACAACAGCTATACGTTTTGGTTCCTCGGGTTTGGCAAGATGCTTGTGAGTTGCTTGGAATGGAAGCTTCTGCTTCAGCTCCTTAGGTACAACCAAAGGCTTTCTCTTATATTCTGGATGTTCCACAGGCTGCAGTGGCAAAAAACAAAACAAACGCAACGTTTAAACAAAAACAAGATAGATTAAAATCCATAATTCGGGTACAACTATTTGTCAGACAAAATGTGCAACAAAAAATGGTAATTCCTCCGAGAAATAACACTCTAATTATAATAGTACCTTTCAATTCTGTAAGTGTAAGCAAAATATGTGATCAAAGAAACATTCCCCCTTGAATTCTTTTCACCATAAACAAAAAAATCAAATTCAAAAAGTAAAAAAAAATATATATATATTCAATTCTGTAAGTGTAAGCAAAATATGTGATCAAAGAAACATTCCCCCTTGAATTCTTTCCACCATAAACAAAAAAATCAAGTCCAAAAAGTAAAAAAAACAAAAACTATCTGAATCTCTTCAGAATACCTTAAATCTTTTTACTGGACACTCAAACATGCCTAGTTAACTAAGGAATGTTTATGATCCCTGCACATTATTTATCATTCTTAAACTCCAACCATTCTTTTAAAAGTAAGAAAATATCCTAACTGTACTGAAAAAAATTGTTACCTTATAGAGTGAATCTTTCTTCTGAGGTACAGGAAGACCTCGCTCATGTCTAAGGGTGCCTATCAGTCTCATTCCAGTCCATGCTTCCTTGGCACTTGCTGCTAGCAGCAAAGATGTGACAGGCATGATGAATTGTGGGATTTCCATTTTCACCCATGCCTTGAGGAACACCAGATCTAGAAAAACATATAAAAACATAACTCAGTGCAAAAAAATACAAAGATGATCTGTGTGAACGGATGGTACAGTTTGAAATATATAATTTTTCTGACCATATAACCTAAAAATAAATGTAAACACATTGAAGTAAAACCATATTTATGACAAGCTCAATAAGTCAGACATATGTATCATTATCTTATCCAGAAAAAGAAACATGAGAAACAAAATTACATTGAGCATTATATGAGTATGAGAGTTAAATTTATCCATGCTTAAAGAAGGCAAAACCATTTCAATATTTTTTTCCTTCCAGGATTTCATTGTGTGATCTGTTGTTTGTTTATTTTTTTAGAACAAAGTGTAAAAACAGTTACAAATGCATTTGCTCACCACTCATACGAATTTTGTCTTCAAAAGTCGCCCTGAAGGCCCCTGGTGGAGCTTTGATGGCCTTTTTGATTTGACCCCTCAGGCCACTGACAGTCTGTATGCTTGCACCTTGAAACTTTGCAACTTCCAGGTTGCTGCTAAACATATTCTGTAATGCAGAGGAAACAACAATATAAGACAAACCAACACTACTACATATCTTAATGGAAACATTTCCAGTCACAGCTACACATCACTTTCAAGTAGATTAATTATGGTGGCTTAAAAGAAGCAAGGAAATATAAATCCACCATATGTGATGACTGTTATGCAGATTAACTAAGGCTATTTGACAGGCAGATGGATATACAAATAACAACAGGAAGAACGAACTGAGCAGTGCATCTCGATCCATTTTCACTGTTCAGCAAGAAAATAATGACCTGGATGTATGCAGATTTCTTAAACACTTTCGAAGGTGTTCCAACAAGCTTCAACTTTTTCTCGATGTCAGTTGACTGGTCCAATTCAAGAACAACTCCTGTTGCTGCTATGCGGAAGTCAGCCTGTGATAGGAGGGAAAAATAAATTTGAAGGTAAAGTATTGGGTGGTCATTAAAAACAAAAAATGAAACAAAAAAAAAAAAGAAGAAAAGAAAAAGAGAGAGACTGTTTTCAGAACTTTATTGAATCATTTTCTTAAATTATTGAACCTTCTCATTTGAAATTTTTGGGTGTTACTTGGAATAGATGTAATATAACATGGGTGAAATTTGATTTGCAATTAGTGGTCAAAGTCAGGTGTGTTTTTGAATCACTTTTATGTGCTACAGGCTCAGTTATTATAAAGTCACTAAGAGAATCCATATAGATAAAATATTGCACAGAATGGTGATGTAAGGCCTAAAATACTTCCAATGATAGTCCTATAAAAATTAGCTAGAGTGAAAGAGTTTATGGCATCATATCTCTTGAGCCGCCTCATGAAATACAGTCTTTGTCTTGGTTTCTTTAATATGACCATGCAGATCAGATCATTGGAAACCAATACGTGAAACAAAATTTGAAAATGGTTGATTGTTTCATTTAAATATCCTGGAGAGCTTAAATTTGACTTCATATGTCTTATTTACATTTATAAGAACCAGGTCCTTGGTATTGCATCAGTCGAGTATATCATTGTATATATATATTTATAATCTATGATTGTCTCTGTTATTGTTATTGATCAGTCTGGTAGTCATATTGTCTGTAAATTTAAAAACAAGGTTTTAGGGTAGGGTGATTTTCACTTAGGTCAAATCATACTTAAAAAAAAAACCACAAAAAAAACAACCCAGTCCTCTCCTCATCCCAAATAGATTATCAAAAACTCTCACCGTTTTCTCTGAGACTGATTCCACGGCTAGAAATCCAGTACCCTGCGGTGTTATTGGGCCTGAAAAATAAAGTTAAATGGTTTACTAGGGGTGGTCTATAAACATACAAAGTATGTCCATGGAAGATCTTGCTTAAGGTTTTAAGTAAATTTAATGAAAAGCTTACAAAATAATGATATGGATGCATTGGTATAAAAATAAGCTTATGAAATGGTAAGATCATGTTATAATGATTTTCAGTGGACTAGGGATGGAACTCCAGAGTGAATACGAAATACACAATTAATCAAAAACATTTCTCATGCCATACTTATAACAACATATCATTTACCCCAAAATGCAGCTTGGCAGTGAACATGTTCAGGTGTGTATTTTAGAAATCGACGCCTAAGATTGTCCTCTAGCTTGTAGTAAAATGGAATAGTTTGAAAACGTCGCCACCCCATGGAGAGAATCAAAGGATTTCTGCTCTTCAAAATTTTCTGATACCATCTGTGCTTTTTGATACGGACCTGTAAAAAGGGAATGAGGGAAAATATCATTTTAAGCTCTATTCTTATTATGCATCAACAAAGCATAACAAACAATACATACAGATCCTATTTAAGTCTATACATAAAAGAGTCTTGTGTCTGTTGTTTGACCAGACTCCAGACTGCAACAGATGCTGATATAAACAGATCCAACAATGCCTAGCCAGATGACAACCATGCTTCTTCAACCTGACCTTTGCACATCACATCTATTTACTAAGGCAGAGGAAAAATAAAACACTTCAGTCAACCTACAATCAGGAGAAAAGGCTTGCGGAAAATTGAAGCATGGAAAAATCAGTCAGTGAGTGGAACAAACAATTGTGAGGCAGCCCACAAAAATGCTACCAGGCCTATCATTGATTTCTCTTATTTGACTGATTCATGTTCATTTTTTATATCTCTGCATTTTGCACTTTAAATAAATTTCAAGCAACTTAACGCAAACCTAAGAAGTGGCATTTTTAAGGTACATTGATGAAGAAATAAAAAATAGAGAAAATGACCTTCAAAGTTTCGGTTTCTGAGGACACTTTACAAAATAAATAAATTTTTCATCATAAAAAGCAATTTTGTCGGAAGATTGTTTCAATAAGCTCATAACTTGATAATCTTTGATCATTTTCACTGTAATTTCCCTGTTGCAGGACTAAAACTAGTGAGATTTTGAGAAGTTTTTATTTTCATTTCATTACACTAGGACCAATAATGTATAAAGCTCAGCAACAGCTAAACACAGTGAAAATTATGTGAGCTATATATTTCATTCACAAGCCAAAACCATAACCTACATTTCATTACCAAACATAGCTAAGACAGCCTGAAAGTCTTGTTTGAAAACATGACTGGAATTTTTATTTCTAAATCTCAATTTTCCTCCCTGCTGATTGTAGCACCACAATATCAATTAGTGGGTACAGGAATTAAAGCTGAAAATTAGCTGCATGCAACAGGCAATCTAAATCTTAAAAAAAAAAAAAAAAAAAAAAATGCAGCCACAATAACTTTTAATCCTATTATCTCTAAACATATCTTAACTGGATTTTCCAGGACCACACACAATTTAAACCACAGAGTAGGACACTGATAGAAAGAGGTGGATCAATTCCTACCTTCTCAGAAGAAGAAAAAAGACAAAACACAGTGATAAAAACTTTTTTTTTTTTAAAAGAGAATAAGAATAAGAATAATTATATTAACTGCTCAAAAAGAAGACATATAAAAAGATATTTACATTTACATATCCAAGCTTCTCCTCCACATTGGTCATGCCTCCGACAATGATGGGATAAGTTGGGTCAAAGTTTTCAATCAGCTCACAAGGCATTTGCTCAAACTCCACTCTCACATACATACCAGGACGGAAACCTTCATACTGGACACGCAACTCCTCAGGGAGTTCCTCAAACTCTGCACGATTTAGCTAATTCAGAGAAAATGCAAAAATAAATAAACATGCATTAGAAGCAATACAGGATATTTTTGCTGTAACTATTCATAACTTGATCAGAAGACATTGTAGCTCATTATTCATATATCATTCTCATTAATGCAAAGATTAGCTTCATGTGTACTCCACTAAACATAATATTATTCTGAAAAAAAAAAGGTCAGAGTTACAAAAAAAAAGAAAACAAAAGACAATCTTGAATTCAAACTTAAACTCATCAATATTTAAAGAAAAAAAAGTTACATAGGTATGGACATCAAAGGAAAAGGCTCTACATTTTACACTGCAATTAGTAAGCATTATCTTACCTTAGCTTGTTCATCTGTTTCTGTTTTCCAGTTCTCATAGAAGGCATTGTCTCCTTTCGTGTCATACTCTTCATCAAACCGTTCTTTTATTTTGCGCTTCTTATCTAGGCGACGCTCTCTGGCAGACATCTCAGCTTTCACTTTTGCCTTTTCTGCCTCCTCTGATTAAAAGAAAATAAAAAAGAATGTAAAACAATCAACGGTAAAATCAAACAAATCTCGTATATGAAAGGATCTATAATGAAATAAACATTGAAAAGAGGAACAGCGACCACTCATCCATGTACCTTTCCATCACAAGCTACCGTACTACAGTAGAACCCCCCTACAACGGACTTCCAAACAACGGCCACCTCCACACAACGAACAAAAATTATATGACGGATCGATTTTGCTATATAAAACTACTCCGAACAACGACCACCTCCACACAACGGACAGCGACCACCCAAAACGGTCTCTCAACGACCATTGCCAACTGCGCCAATCAACGTTTGTCATTGAAAAGCACGTGGCAGCCGCTAAACATATAATAATGCGATCGGCCGGTGATGACGTTTGACCTGCCGGGTCGTTCTGGATATTGTGTATAGCCTCATTGGTTAATAAGATGGAGTACAGAGAAGACTCCGCCCCGTAACGCGCCCATCGGGTGACAAAGGAAACAGGCTATTATACTTATAGACACTGCCGGTTATAAAACGTACAAGCAATGGGGGCAATATAACAATATAACCGACCATGTTGAACGTGGCTAATAATTGTCCTCTTCATGACCACCCCTTTAAAAGAAGAAGAAGGGGCAATATAGCACATGCGTATGTACATATGTATGCTGCGTGGGCGCACTTGTAATTATTATTGAATGTATGGAGCATGTACTTAAATCACTGACCACCCTTGGTGTAGATTGTCCAGTGATGAACTAAATGATTGGCAGCACAAACGGCCTATCAATAGTCTACCGGGACAAGTCATAGGAGATTAGAAGTGTTCCTCTTTGTCTCTCTCCCTAGTCAGCCGACCGTGCTTCCTATGACATAATCTTTCATCACAGTGCGGTACAGGTAGATCTATGCGTAAGCTACACAAAGCGGTGCTCAGTGACCATTGGCCCACACTATGCGGCACGCGGGTGGATGGCTTTACTCTTTTGTTTAGCAAGGCAAGGCAGGGCTTGTGCCGTGGTCTTGTCGGCCAGATGGCCGAAGGTGTGATTTGCCGAGACTAATGTGAGACGATTGGTTTGAATGTCTCTACCGTCATCGTCTTTGTGAGAAGCGTGCTTTCATTCATAGGTGTTGACGTTGAGACGCAAATGACTTGTTCCCGACGTTATGAATGGGATGGCTGTGTTTATTACGTGCTCAAGACGGTGCTTTGATCTTAAAGGCGGCTTGTAAGAGGCATATTTTTAAAAGGAAGTAATGAATGTTTCATGAAAACTGCGAGTTATTAAGTGAAGAAGAGGGTGTACGGTCTAACAATAGCAAGAACGCCTGTCTAACATTTTTACTGACATGACAAATCAGTGAGGCTGTAAAAGACTAATCGCTTGCCAACAAAAGCATTCATTTACACTAAACAGAAAGGAAGAAAATGATTACATAGGTTACTCAGACTACTGTAGCATTAACATCGCTAGCACTTGCACTCACCGAGTATAGCGGGTAGCTATTTTTGATACCGGGCTACGCAATTGTATGAACTATTTGGAGAGGGGGGGGGGGAGGGAGAGAGAGACAGAGGGAGATAGTGTGTGTGCGTGTTTGTGTGTGTGTGAAAGAGTGTGTGTGTGTTTGTGTGTGTGAGATAGAGAGAGAGAGAGAGAGAGAGAGAGAGAGAGAGAGAGAGAGAGAGAGAGAGAGAGAGAGAGA
>JBBPCV010011124.1:0-15054 GCA_037974505.1 Plocamopherus tilesii
TGCCCTTGGAAAAGGGCATCTAGAAATGGAACACTGCCATTGGAAAAGGGCATGTAAAAATGGAATACGGCCCATGGAAAAGGGCATCGGGCCAAGATGTAATACAGCCCTTGGAAAGGGTTTTCACGTTCAGTAGAGAAGATCCAACTTGAACAGCTTCAGGTTGTTCAGAAGTAGAACGGTGAAATGGTTGGCTTTGATCGCTTGGTTCAAAAATTGGGTGGTACCGACTTTCAATACGGACAAAAAAATTGTCGTGGCCTCTGTTAACGAATCTGCTTGTTGTGCTTCTCGCTAATGCTTGCTTTCCTTATAAAAAGGTCCACTGCTAATGGAAATGTGTCATGTGGTCAATTTAGGAACAAAGGAGGTGTAGCTCTGGTGTGCACTGGACTGCATAGGTATTCGGTAGTGGTTCCTTGGGCTCTTGATCCGATAACTTTAAAGCGACAGGTAAGTGAAGATATCCGTCACGTTGGCGTTGTTCTTGGAGTCAAATCAATGGCCAAACAAAGGCGTTGTCTCCATTGTGATGAGATGGACGATGATTTTCCGTGGTGCCTGCAATATACCTTTGCACAAAAAAAAACCTCTGAAGTATTCCACGTTTAAATGTTATACTGCAATGGCATAACTATGGAATTGACCAAGGGTTGTACAAGTACCATTTTTTAACATCTGCAATACATCTTTAAACTAGCATTTACCTTCAATTCGTTGATTACATTTTAACTGGTACCCATTTTGATGATGTTGATAGCGGTACTCATGTTGGGTTACCGTTGTTGTTGGTGGTGTTGTTGCTGCTATCCACCATTGTGGTATAAAATAATGCGCTTATTTAAAAATGTTTACAAACTGATATTGAAACACACAGAGACATTGCAAATCCTTAATGAAACCATCAGAGAAATTGACAAAATGGAATAGCACTAAAACAGAAATCATGAATGTGAACAGAATATCAGAAAGTTTCAACATCAACATTAATGACTCTTCTATTCACCTAGTGAAATTATTCAGGTACCTCGGCATCTTTTTTGGGAACGGTGCTTCAGAAAGATAGATAGTGGCATGCTGTCAAAAGGCAAATGATTTAAGCTATCAGCTTGCCCTTCTCCTTAAACATACAAATGTTGTGCAAAGAAAAGAAATATTGCGAGTAGCAAGAGGATGAGTCATTACGCCGGACACCGCTTCATCTTTTTGTAAATTTGCACATCCAATAAGCCAGACACAAAATCACTACCTAATATCGCTGTAAACGGCGAAAGAATAGAAGAAGATAAACACAAATACCTCGGATCCATCATACCCAAGGATCGCAGTACTATCTATAACTGTAATATAAAGTCGGCAAATCTTTTGTGGCGCGTCTCGAGACAATATGTAAAAGTAAGTCCATCGACTCTGAATGTAAATTGGAATTATACCAGTGATATTATATAGACCTGCTATATGGGCACTTAACTTCAGAGATGGAGCATAGAAAATAGGCTTTCGAATTCAAATGCCTCAGGAAATTGCTACGGATAGAATACAGCCCTTGGAAATGGGAGTCTTATAAAGATGGAATACAGCCTTTGGAAAAGGGCATCTGACAGAGATGGAAAACAGCTTTTGGAAAAGGGCATCTGACGAAATGGAAAACAGCTTTTGGAAAAGGGCATCTGACGAAATGGAATACATCCCTTGGAAAAGGGCATCTGTCAAAGATTGAAAACATCCCTTGGAAAAGGGCATCTTACAAAGATGAAATACTGTCCTTGGAAAAGGGCATCTGAAAAAGATGAAATATTGTCCTTGGAAAAGGCCATTAAACAAAGATGGAATACAGCCCTTGGAAAAGGGCATCTGACGAAATCGAATACGACCCTTGGAAAAGGGCATCTGACGAAATCGAATACGACCCTTGGAAAAGGGCATCTGACCAAGATGGAATACAGCCGTTGGAAAAGGGCATCTGACGAAGAAGTTAACAGCCGTTGGAAAAGGGCATCTTACAAAGATGGAATACAGCCGTTGGAAAAGGGCATCTGACAAAGAAGGAATACAGCCGTTGGAAAAGGGGATCTGACAAAGATGGAATACAGCCGTTGGAAAAGGGCATCTGACAAAGATGGAATACAGCCGTTGGAAAAGGGGATCTGACGAAGAAGGAATACAGCCGTTGGAAAAGGGCATCTGACAAAGATGGAATACAGCCGTTGGAAAAGGGCATCTGACAAAGATGGAATACAGTCTTTGGAAAAGGGCATCTGACGAAGAAGGAATACAGCCGTTGGAAAAGGCTATCTCATGGAATGCTACTCTGCAGAAAAAGATCCAAGTTGAACAGCCTTATGTTATTCGGACGCCCAACAGTGAAATGGTCAGCGTTAATCGCTGATTCAAAATATTGGATGGTACAGAATTTCAATACGGTCAAAGAAATAATGAACACTGTTCACGAATCCGCTGGACGCAGCTTTCGCAAACGCGTGCCTTCTATATTAAAAGTTCACTGTTAATGCAAATGCGTCTCATGTTCAGCAGGGCATCAAGAGCAGTGTAGCTCTGGTGTGCACCTAGCTGCACCGGAATCAGATAGCGGTTCCTCAGGCAGTTGATCTGATAGCCCTAAAGCGACATAAGTAACTGAAGATATAATATTTGGATGACATTGGCCTTAACGACAAGTATATACCCAAACAAAGGCGTTGCCTCCATTGCCATTGTGGGACCTGCAATATACCTTTGCGCAAAAAAATGCTCTTAAGTATTTCACGTTTAAATGTTATTGCAATGGCATAAACATATGCATCATGAAACGTTGTTATAGTTTTTTTTTAAATCCACAATAAATCTTAAAACATAAAAACCTTGATTTCGTTGATTTAAGTTGTTACGGTTATACACTTTGATGTTGCTATTAATGGTACTTGTGTTTCTGGTGATCGTGGCTGTGTTGGTTGTTGTTGTTGTTGTTGTTGCTGCTGCTGCTGCTGTTGCAGTGCAGCATAGTGATATAAAATAATGCACTTATTTAAAAAGTATAACGCTTCCAATGTGATATTGAAACACACTGAAACAACATCGTTGGAATACTTTATGACACCATGAGAGACATTCATAAAATGGAATGGATTCATGATATACTTTATTGATCTTAGTGGGGCGTTCGATACAATCGACCAACAGTTGATGATCAACCACCTTCAACAAATCTTTAACACCATAGGCGGTGCATTAGATTGGATTTCTATCTACCTTACAAATAGGTCATAGGCAGTGACAATTGATCCCACGTTGTCACAAAGAAGAGTCCTCAAATTTGAAATACCGCTGCGTTCTAGTTTTGCCCCATTGATTTATAAGATGCATTACGATTTTATTCGACTGTGTGATGTGATCAGCAAACATGGACTTCAGTGTCATCTTCATGCTGATGACACTCAGATATGCATGTCATTGAGTCTGCAGAACGAAGATTGTGCTAAAGAACATGTTGAAAAATGTATTGAATATGGTAAATAGTGGATGCGTGAAAACAATCTTAAGTTGAACAACGACAATACAGAATCTAGAAGTAATCCTATTTGCCACTATTAAACAGTTGAAACAAATGTCTCTGGATAGAATCACTGTTGGTGATATAACCATCTTTACAAACCAATCAACAAGATATCTTGGCTTTATCATGAAGAAACCATTATCGATGACTCAACTCCTGAATAAATCTGCTTCATACCCCTGCTTCATATCCCTGTGAAGCATCAACAGGATCTATCACTACATTGACGCAGAAACACTAAAATGTTGATCCACGCATTTGTCATCTGCCATCTGGATTACCCCAATGCTCTTCTGTCTATGGCGCATTCAGAATCGCTGTATGAAAGTCATCACTCTCACATCACGGTCTGCAGGTCAAGAGATAACATTTCTCCGGTCTTGAAGGAGCTCCACTGCCTGCCAATCAACAAAAGGATCGAGTTTAGGGTGGTCACCACAGTCTTCAAAGTCCTTGATAAGTCTGGACCATCGTATCTCACTGATCTGCTGAAAATATACGAACCTCCCGGATCATTCTGCTCGATAAGCAAAGGATTTCTTCAAATTCCAAGAACCAAATTTGGAGAATGAGCCCTTTCTGTTTTCGACACCAAGCAATGGAATAGCCTTCCACAACGCCTTCGAAATGCACCAATCACTGATGACTTCAAGAAACAACTAAAACATCTGTTCTTCAAGCAAGTTTATGTGTAATGTTTTGATTCTTCTAATTGCATAAATTTCTGTCGCACTTAAGAAGAGAAACTGAGAGCAAGTAACATGTAGTCGTCATGAACGACTTGAAAAAATGCAGCCGCGAACAGTCGTAGCACACTGAATTAATTGCATGGTAAAGGTTTGCCATACCGACAGCTGACCGATAGGAAGTTGGTTTGAAAAATACAATGTGGGTGATGCGAATCATGTAGAAGTTGAGACGTGATGTCTGACCCCAGTACATCGGCTCATGTGTGTGTGTGTGTGTGTGTGTGTGTGTGTGTGTGTGTGTGTGTGTGTGTGTGTGTGGGAGGGGGGCGTGCTTTATAGACCTCGATTTCTCTTGGGCATTAACAACGTAAGCAAAGATCAATACCGACAGCGATACCAGCATTCAAAATGTAGGTCTTCGGGATGATGAGTAATAGAAATTGATCGAAATGAACGCCAAACAAAGAAATGTTGAAACGGTTGCTGGTAAGAAGTCGTATTTTACTTAGATAGTGGGGTTTTAGTTGCATCGCTGTGCTAGAAAATCTCGGAGACCTAAAAATAGCCGGAAGAGAGGAAGAAAGCACTTACAATTGTCCTACTCTCCCCCCAAAGAAAAATTAGTCCAATCAACAATGCCAGCAACATCCTGTTTGTTAATTCTCAAAAAAGAAAATTAAATCAAGGGAGCCGAAGAACATGTGGCAAAGAGCAACTGGAATTCAGGGCAGGCCCAAGCACAATAGAAATAATTTCCACCAGCCGCATCGTTATGGAAAAACTCCCTCAACACCAAAAGGAACCATATTATCACAACTTCATACATTTCGATAGCATGAAACATGAAGGACTATGGCATTTTCTGAGAGGCATGAAGGACTATGGCATTTTCTGAGAGGCTTTGTCATCGAGGAGGGACATAACAAGCTGTCTGGCTACTGTATTTAAATACTAGTAGTACAATCTTTCTCAATAACGACTTTGCGTTGTATCCTAAGACTGCGGTCGATGTCCGCAAAGGGTGCTCTCTCGCTCCAATGCTGTTCAATATCTACCTAGAAAACACAATGGTAGAAACCCTAGATGCCTTTCTAGTCCACAATGCCCGTCGATGGAACCAAGATAAACAATTTACTATTCGCTGACAACATCAACTTATATGGGGCGGTAGTGAGAGTAACACCAATTGCAAGACCTTACCAACAGACAGGTGCGAAGAACCGGAGCCTTTGGGTTGGATGTCAGCAACAACAGAGCACAGTCAAATTCAACAGACAACAACACCCCTGTGCAGATCTGAATGAACGGCTAACACCTTGATGGGCGTGAGGGTGTCTTGAAATACTTCAGTAGCACACTCACCAGAGGTGGACGCTCACCTACTGAAATCAATACGAGGCTAATTATCGGAACATCCAGCAGGACAAAACTCGACAAGATCTGCAGGATCAAATAAATATGTCAGATTCCCAACAAAGTTAACACTGTTCAAAGCTATGGTCCGGCGAGAGCTGATGCAACCAAAAGAATCAGAGCGACTGGATCCTAGTGATATGCCTACTAGTACTAGGTGTTGCGAAACAAATCCCCTATACATTGTAGTTGGCTGTTTATGTTTCTATTTTATGGACATTTGACAATAAAGAAAAAAAAGTCTCTCACACTGTTGTGTTCAGCGTGATCACTATGGGTGTGGATCGGGAATGTCAGTCTTATAAGTGTTTCCAGAAAAATAAAATTGGTGCTGGAACCCGGACTTTACAGTTACAGCGAGTTTCAAGAAGAGACATTTAGGTTGTGAACACGACAGAGATCTAGACCTATATAGGCTACTACATAACAGGGCGTTCGAGCTAAAGGGAGTAACAACAAAAGATATTGGCATGCATAAGGAACATAAAACAACAGTGCGTTCGAGACAACGTCATGCTGATATTAAAATCTGGATCTAAATCTCTACAGTCTACTATATGTAGTACTAGATCTACGTGTAGTGTTTGGTGGGCTTGGATTAGACTTGAAGCAGCTAGAGCAGGTCGATCTAGATTATGGACTAAATCTAGACTAGTCCAGATCTAGATCGCTGTTCTTAATTTCATGACTTGGTATGATCAAAATAAAAGGGGCCGAACCACAAAGGTCTAAAATCTGGATCTACATTCATTGATCTAGTCGTATTGTCGTATTCATGATAGAGAACACATCATTCACTCTTCAATTCTCAACTAGATCTCGATCTCGATATCAAGGCCTTTTAAACCGCAGCGTTGAGCGAGCAGGGACTGTTACACTGTTGTAGGTCTATCATCTCAGGCGACGACCAGCATTGAGTCGTGACGTCATAGCGTAGTGTGCTCATCCTAGAGGTGTGTTTGTCTTTGTTAGGCCTTGTTGAGCGATTTGTCAACAGTTTGCGTCGTCCAGCTGTACAATGGATCTAGAACGAAAAGGAAAAGAGAGAGCTACGGACGACTCACGTCTGGTTACAAAGTGAAATAAATAGACAAGACAATTACTGAAAGTAGAAATTGATACCATCTCAAGAAGTGACATTACTGTATGTCTCGAACAAGTAGAAAAAGGATGGAACATTTTGATACAATTCAAACGGAAGTGGTTTAACCTTCTCAACCTTGAAGATATCGACGCTGATATCAAGGAAGCAGACGCCTATGTTGATAAGTACACCCGTGTGAGGCCGACGATGTTGCCAGATACAATCTGGCTCCCGTACACACATGACACAGCAGAGGTCAGTCTACCAAAGATCAAATTACCACGGTTCAGCGGCAATCCATTGGAATTGTTCTCGTTCTGGGAAAGTTTCGTCGCAGTACATGAAACCAACGTATCAGAAGTGAACAAGTTCATTATATTCTTGAACTCAGTTCTCGACGTTGAAGCTTTGTTCGCTATAAATGATGGACAGGCAGTAACACCTGAGAATTACGCCAATACACGCCAAATTGATAATCATCGAATGTTTCGGCCGAAAGGAAAAGGTGATATTTCACCGCGCTGAAAACCTTTTGACATGAAGGGAACTTCCGAACACCTCAAACATCAAGGAACTTTTGGCCGCTCTGCGACGAAATCCAATGTCATATTCGAGTATTACAGGTGTTGGACATCGGTGGCGGCGACAACTACGGCGTGTTCCTTACTCCCATAATTTTGATCGAAGTCCCCTTGGGTATTCGGCTTGAATGGGCACGACACGGGGAATGAGGGCGTGAGTGTGACATTGGATTTTTAATGGGATTTCTTTAGAGTGGGATCAACAGGTGGGAGCAGTCTCACATGTTCAAGAACGACGAAAATGTGAATGTGAAAACGGAGAGATAGTGGCACATAAACTGTCTGCATTTGTGAGCCATGAACAAATGTGTGTGTTGTGTGTGACAAGGTGCATAAGGGCAGACCCGATGAATGTTTAAAACTGACTAAATGATAAACATTCCAAAATTGAAAGAATCAGTATCATTAAATCTAAATACCTGTGCTTTTCATGCTTAAATAAATGTCATCATAGCAAAACGTGCACTGCAAAATGCACTATTTAGTGGTAATCACCACGACTTGATTAGCGATGATAATGTTTAAAGGAAGATTAAGTGTCATGAAAAAACAGTTCTCTTCTCTATTGAGGCCAGTGTTTGTCTGAACGATACTCTTCTCTCAAACAAAGTCAGTAAGACCATTTTGCAATTGGTGCGGATGAATGTGAGGGATGAATGTATAACTAAAACAAGATCGAATGTCATGTTTGATAGGGGCAGTGACCACACCTATGTCACCAGCGAGGTGATTCAAAATGTAAAACTCAAGTGCACTGGAAACATTACTACTGCATATGCTGCCTTTGGCACAATAATAGGCTTAGTAAAAGTAGATCTAGGAACATCGTTTTTCTTGACATTGAAGGTGAAAATGGTTTCGGTTGTCAACTTGAGTCTACAGAGATTGAGACAGTCAGTACGCCCATGTAAAGACCAAGACTGGGATATGAAGTGTTGCAGTTTTTGAGGGTTTTTTCGTTAAGTGAAGACTTTCATTACAGCAAAACAAGGTAAATTGACATTTTATTGGGGATGGACTGCATGTGGAGTTTGTTCCAAGGAGATGTGGTCCATGTTCCTGACACTAACCTTGTACTAAACAAACGTTATTCAATTGAATCTTTTCAGGCTCTTGTGGTAAGGTATCTGTCTTGCTTACCGATCAAGTGATTCATCAAAATCTATGTTTTGATCCACAAATTCAACGTTTTCAAAACACATGGGATCTAGACTCTATCAGAGTTACCGAAGATCTGCAAAATGCTTTAAAAGATGAAGAATTGCTACTTTTGCAAAACTTTGAAAAAACTGTGACTTACAACTCTGAGGAATTAAGACTTCCGTGGGAAAAAGAGTTTGCCTTTAAGAACTAGTTGAACAATAAAGCTATTGTTAGAGCCAGACTCGGCCCATTGATGAAAGGGCTTAACAAAAGCCACAACTGACGACAGATTACTCCAGGATATTTGGTGACAAGGAGGTCAAAGTTATAATAGTGGAAGTGCCTTATGAACTATGAGGAGGCAGACAAAGGCCACCCAACATTTTACTGAACTAACCATCCTGTCATTGAACAATCATTGACGACGAAAATGAGATCAGTGTGTTTGACGCCGGGCGGCTTGTCATTGAACAATTGCGTTCATGCAGGTCCATGATTGCTTCCAAACCTCATAGAAGTCCTGTTAAGATTTTGAAGATGGCGGTTGCATTTACGTCGTATATCAAACAGGTATTTCTAAACATAAGGGCACACAATGAAGACACATACGTGCACATATTCTTGCTGCCAGATGGCGACGGGTATAAAATAAAAAAAAAAAGAAATTTTAAAGAGTCCCTTTCGGGAACAAATCAAGTCCCTTTCTCATAAATGAATCGGTCAAACATCATCCAGAGAGATATCCAGAGACACCCACAGTGAGAGAGTTGAAGGATGTATGTGGATGATAGGATCACTGGTAGAAATACACCAGAAGATTGCCTTCAAAATGATTGGAGAAGCAAATGGCATAATGTTGTCAGCCTCATTGACGCTTGTGAAATGGGCAAGCAATGATAATACTGTCAATGAAAGATTGCAAATAATAAGTGAAAACAGACAGTGCCTCCTGGTGAAAAACATTTCATTTCGAGTCCTTGGTGTACAATGTGACAAAGAAAGGGATGCCTTTGCCTTCAAGAACATGATTATAGACATGGATATGGTTTGCGATTGTCACACAAAACGGTCAGTGTAACGTTAGATCGCCAAGTTGTTTGACCCACTGGGTTTGATATCCGCGTTTATTATGTTGTTGAAAATTACATTTTAAGAAGTATGGAAGGTGGGTTCGAATGGGACCAGCCATTACCTATTTACTGTCTTTCAAAAACGAGTTGACAGATGGATTGAAGGATATTAAAGAATTCCAAATCCGAAGAAGGTACACCGACGAACAAGGAAAAGTGTTCAACAAAATGAAACTGCTTGCATTCTGTGAAGCGAGTGAGGGAGCCAATGGGACTTGTTTATGCATGGCTGTTGAGCAGTCAAATGAGTCATATTCAAGTACTCTGGTTTATGAGAAGGCTAAGGCAGCTCTATTGGAGGCTATCTCTGTACCTCACCTTGAACAATTTGGGGACTTTTCGACCGCACGCCTGGTTGTGTTCCTGAAGCTTTGCATTTATCAGACACTCCTTGCAGTTGTTATACTGATTCTATAATTGCTTTATCCTGGATTAAAGGGAATCCGATTCGATGGAAAATATCAATAATGATCAACTGAAATGTTGAATTACAAATGCTCACATCGTCAGAGGACTGGTACCATGTAGTTGGCAGAGAAACCCCGGCTGAATTGGACTCAGAGGAGTGCAATGAGAAAACTTGGTGTCTTCAGACGCGTGGCTTTATAGTTGGGACTCATGAGCATATATCTCAATTTTGTCTGGATCAATTAGGTTCACTTTACAATGAGAGTCTGTTGGAACGCAAATTGACATATTGAAACGAATAGACAGTTCAATTTGTAGCTTGGGTGTTTGATGTGCGTATATCTTTTACTTATATCTTGGCCATATAATATATCGGGATTATCTTGCTCATCCCGATGTATGGCCAAATTGCAGTCAAAGAGTTAAATCATCCTCATCTGGTAGTTTAACTATGGTAGTCTAAGAGTTACAGACTGAAAACTAACGCCCAGGGACTTAAAGGACCATAAATTGGCATTGAGACTTTAAGTACGCTCACGGTACCTGGTGAAATTTGTAATAGTTTTATTAAATACGATTGGTGCGTTGCGACCATTAAACAGAAACAGTTTCTCTCCAAGCAGTGATCTTTGGAAACGGACTGGCAAAGTTCAGTTGTGTGCGTCTTTAATATCATAAGAGCGAATTTTATTCATGTTGTGTATTATTCATATTATGCAGAGGTGTGTTTGTAGTTAGGGCCGACTGAAGGAGTATAAAAGTCTGCCCAATTCTTACGAGTAAATCCAAGAAATTAATTTTAAAGTCATCTTACTGCCGTTGGTATTATTATAATTTATTCACGATGTCTGTCACTCTTTTCGAGAGGTTTCTCTATCTTGATCCAGTCTTTTTTTTTTAGTTCTGTTTGGTAGAGCATCTCGAAAAAATACATATAGAATCAAAACGAAAAACAAGTTACGGGACTTCTTAAAAAACATTCACTGAAAATTTTGGAGGACTGAACAACAATGTTTTATTTATCCTCTTCTATGTATTTTTCCTGTAACATAGACTTTGCCGGAACTGAATATACAGATGTAAATGAAGCTCCAAAAGTCCTAGAAAAATTCCAATTAAAGGTCGATGTTGAGAAAACAGAATACACGTCCGTCAACATAATAGAAACAGCCTGGAAAACCACGAAAAAAGTTGGATCCCTGATTGGAGACATTGAAGACATTGAAAGACGAAAACAGCTGTCCAATGTTGCCTTGAACAAATTGAAGATTGTAGGGATAAGGAAAGATAAAATAAAAAGAAACACCAAAATAAAATTGTGCAGACCACTTGTAAAATCGATGCTTATGTACAACTACGGGACATGGGCCCTTACCCAGACCGAAGTGAAAAAGTTAGATGTCTTTCATAGGAAACAGCTTAGGAAAGTGCTCAGCATCACCCAGTCAAAACTTCAAACTCGTCCCCTTACAAAAAAATGTAATGAAAAGCCCATTTCATAGTTGAAAGCCGCCGGAAATTATTCGGACACATTCTAAGACGACACCAAGATATACCGGCCAAATCTATGGAAGTATATTTCACAAAATTTGGCAATCAATTCAAATGAATACCATGAACAACACTTCCAATAATTCTAAACAAAGAACTGTCCAATCTCAACTTTTATCTAAAGGCGAAGGGCGATTTAAATCATCTAAGATCACTTGCACGACCAAAAGCGCTTGAGAGCCATGATAACAAAGATCGTGAAGGTTGCTGAGGCATCCTCTTCTAACGATTCGGACGCGGAAAGCTTTTAAGTCAAGTAAGTCATGATTTGTGTGTTGGTATTTGTTCTAGTTGTTCGCTTTTTGCTTTGCTTTTTAGTTTTTAGTTTCGTTTTGCTTTCTTGTTGATTTGACTTCGTTTGGTTTTGTTTGTGGGTTTTTGTTGTATTTTTGTGGTATCCCCCCCCCCCCCCCCGTTTACTTATTTTTATTTAAAATGACTCCAACTTACATCACAACTACGCACCACTGAGTACTTTTGTTTTAGATTATTTTAAAGAAAAATACACGTCACCTAAACCATAGAATGTGCTACACTACAGATCTACATCGAGATGTTCCACAATGTCGAGGTGTTACGCTAACATAGATTTACATCGAGATGTCCCACAATGTTGAGGTGTTACGCTAACATAGATTTACATCGAGATTTCCCACAATGTTGAGGTGATACACTAATATAGATTTACATCGAGATGTCCCGCAATGTTAACGCTCTACACTAACATAGATTTACATCGAGATGTCCCACAATGTTGAGGTGCTACACTAACATAGATTTGTATCGAGATGTCCCACAATGTTGAGGTGCTACAAACCAAAAGTAAACTCGATGAGACTCGCCCAGCGTTGAGCCTGGCCCCGAGATTTGTCCCTGACTTTGATGACGGCAATTGCAAAGGTCGCGGTCGGCCACGGTGTCAACACGGAAGGACTGAATGGGCGATTTTCAAGGTAGCTGGGTTAGGGGAATTGCAGACACTGCGGGCCTAGTGCACGGGGATCGATAGACAAACAGACAGACAGACAGACAGTCAGACAGACAGACAGACAGACGGACGGACAAATAGACAGACTGTGGAAGAGAAAGGCTGATTGAAGATAAAATTGCAAGAGTGTGAGAGAAAAGACGCAGATGGAGGGTTGTGAGAGGTTATGTAATTGGCAACAGGAGAAAAGTAATTAATGGTCAATAGACATACACTGGAAGTGTCAAAAGCGGAAGATAATGAATGGTCAAGGGATATTTATGCATTCAATCGAAAAAGGAATGTAGATGGCAGAAAGCAGTTTGTTTAATGTGCGTTGTATATTGGGTTGCTGAGGCTCTGCAATTGAAAATTGAAGTGGATTATGTACATCTAGATCTAGATCTAGATTCTAAATTCGTATTATATTTAAAGTTGAGTAGCCTGCAAAAAGAAGAGGAAGCATTATATTATTATATATAATACATATAATTTAAATTAATAATTATATAAATGTGTATTATATTATATATTATATAATATGTAAAATATATTATTTTTTACTATATGTGTGCCATAGAAACATGACGTAGATCTAAATCTAGCCTTCTCTGATGTGATAAGACACAATCAATATAATTATCTAGATTCATGAATGAAGATTACGAAAGGGACGGGAAGGGAATTACAATATTCTACACTATTGCCAGCCATTTGCTATTCTACAGCCAGGTCTAGATAATCTAAATAAATCTAAATAATATAGATCTTGATATTCTTCATTAAGTTTATTATTTATTATCATTATTTATTAAATAAATGAATGATGGAAATAATGTGCGATAAGATAATTATCTGAGAAGCTAAATCTGGATCTAGATCTAGATCTAAATCTAAATTAAACAAACTGGCCTGAACAAAAATCCTCATGAGACTTTTGAAAGGACGCCTATCGTCTGCCACAGATCGCTGGAGAGACCTCTCGCACTTCCACATGTCCAAATGAATTTATCAAAAACCATCACATCTTGCTCCATACAACACAACACTATGTTCATACGGATTATTCGTAATATTATTGTTTTCAATGTTCAAGAACAATAGTTATTCATAACAGCTTGAGACGTGTGGCTAAATTCATCTAAAATTTTCCCACTGTTTGTCCAAGCCGGCAGACAAAATGGCGAGACGTCCTCCTATGTTGTTGCCGAAATAAGGCAACAAGGACTGGCTGTGTGGCTTGGCAAGTCAAGGTGAGTTGTTTTCACTGATGATGGGACGGTGATTGGGTGTCTGCTTGAATGTGTTATAAGTGTATGTGTTTGTGCTAATATATGTGTGTGTTTATGTACTTGTGTGTGTTTGTGTGCAAATATTCTGATTATTATTTTTAGTTGTTTTTTTTTTTATTTATAATTCTTCAAGTGACAATACTGCTTGATCATTGTCATTAATTGCTTTGTAAAAAAGAAGGTTAACCTGTTTCTAGCTTTTGTTCATGTTTATTTCTGTTACCTGATGTGTACTTATAGTTGTTGGTTACGAATCTGTTCGCATTTTCTGTATTTTCTCGATATATTCTACTTTGTTTTCATATTGTGGATCCCATACAACAATCCGTAATCTAGGACTAGTTTTACGAATGTTTTGTAACACATATCACGATTTATGACGACTCGTCATTTTGTATACTGTCTTGAGCAAACATGGGTATTACTGTATAGACGGACTTCTGTGATGAATTAAATTGGAGCGTTTATATAGCGCAATATCCGCTAAACGTGCTCAAAGTGTTTTAATGTGTTCAAAGCGCTTTACAAGTGATCCCTAGTCAACAGCAACATTGAACATTGACATTGAACACTAGTTAGAACGTTATGCTGTCGGCAAAGCGCAATGCATTCTTCTTAGAACGAAGACAACGCTGTTTGAGGCCAGGTACTCATTACACCTGAGTGGGGTGAGGAAAATGTGGTATACATAGAAAACCTTTCCCGAGGGCCCGCAGCGTGGCTCGAACCCGCATCCTGTCAATTACGAGCCAAGCGTCTTACCTCTAGACCAAGCTGCCCACAGCATAACTTTATTATTTTTTACGACAATATTCCTTATTTTAAGTGTCAACACATTATATTGCTTCGAGCAAAGACGTGCTCATTTTCGACAAGTCCATCTGGACAAGTCATGGAAATACTCGATTGCTCTCCAGTGATCCGAGGCAGACAATAGAAGTCCCTTCCACCAGCCTGACCCTCAACCTCTAAAGAGGATTCTGATTCGGGCCCTTTTGTTTAATGTAGATTGACAGTTAATTTACTAATGCCATGTGCAACATTAATTTCTTTCTGTATTCATCTATTAATTAATTAATTTAATTATTTATTTGTTTTATTTTCGAGTGAATTATAATAAAGGTTTCTCCGCCTCCCTCTGTCCCCACTACCTCTTCTCGATTCACCCATTATTCTCTCTCTCTCTCTCTCTCTCTCTCTCTCTCTCTCTCTCTCTCTCTCTCTCTCTCTCTCTCTCTCTCTC
>JBBPCV010011125.1:0-10277 GCA_037974505.1 Plocamopherus tilesii
GACATGTTCTTTTTAATGATGTTAACAATAGATCTAGTATGTGGATGATGGTTATAGCTTTTTATTGGGGATAGTAAACTGTGAAGAATATTGTTTTAATAAGAAAAAACTGTAAAGTTTGAAAGTAAATAAAATTAATTACACCTTCTGAAAGCAGATAATCGATTATGGTTGATTATGCCCCTTAGATATGAATGGACATACTCATAGAATAGATTTTATATGAGGTTTAGCACTTGTTTATGTCACATGATGAGTGTCAAGGTTAATTCAAAGCCAAAGCTTTGAAAGCAATCGGTACCCATGAGTATGACATGGCGAATTCTTTGTGCAAATGATCTTCCATTGGATTATGGGTACGTGTAGATGTAGATTGATGTAGTAATTCATGTTGCTTTCTCTAATTGTTAAATATTTTGTTTGTATGTGTGTGGGTGTTTGTTTTAATCTTTACAGGTGATTGTCATTCATGTCTCAGCCATTTCTTTCTCAGCCATCTGTCTCATTTATTTGTTAAACGGTGATGTTCCAGGGTCAAACATTATAATTAAATTTTAATACAGTAGTCACCGTCTAACAACCCACCGCCTTATAGCCCACATGGCTTAACAACCTGCTGTTTTAACAGTTTTTTCTTCTTTTAAAATACCCCTTTAATAACCTGGGTTTTTTTGTTTGTTTGTTTTGGGGGTTTTTTTGCTTGTTTGTTTTGGGCTCTTTTTTTTTAACCTTGAAATGCTAATTATTTGGTTATCCCTCTGCTTTGGTAGGTCCTATAGAGTAAAGATGTCTCAAAACTACAGCCGAAGCTTGCTAAGGATCTCTGTAGCTCAGATTTGTCAAAATTTGGGATGGAATTCTGCACAAAGCTCATCTCTTGAAGTTTTGACTGATGTACTTGAAAGATATCTGACGCAATTGGGAGGCATCTGTCACCGATACAGTGAACATTGTGAGAATAGCTATTTGTTATTATCTTTTAATGTACACTATGTTTATTATTAAGCTCTTAAGAACCCCTTGTTTCTAAGTCAATGAAAAATGTGAGTGGATTAATTTTTTTTAGCAAGACACGATGAGGTGGAATTTTTTTTAATCTCTTATCAAATAAAGTTTATGTTGTTGTGGAAGAATATCGAAAAATTTGTATAAAAACATCATACAGTAGAAAAATGCGTTTGTGCAAACACACACACACACACACACACACACACACACACACACAGTCTTTGCAAGTTGAATAAAATTCAGCAACTTATATAGGCCTGATGTATGAAATGCATGCTATATATTTTATATATTGGGTGTTCGCTTAAATAAAACAACAGAAAACAAACAGCTTAACTTCTAAAGGTTTATATCTCAATAAATTTTAAAGCAATTTCTTTTATTTTATTTTTTTTTAATCCACAAATCTTAATGTAATTCATAATAATCCACTTGGGCTGAAAATGAGAAATATATTATTAGAGTCATATGTCCTGTGTATTGTACATTCTTATTAATTATACTCTATTTTACATTCAATTTGTAATCTAGATGGTAGATCACAGCCAAATTTAGATGACTTAGGACTTGCATTTAAACACATGGGCATTAACATTGGGGAATTGGAGGATTACGTCAAGCATGTAGACCCAGTTCCCTTTGCTCATGATGTTGTGGCTTTTCCTGCCAAGAAATCGTCCAACTTAGGATTCCCAAACCCTCGAAGTCGAGAAATTTTACATCAGCGAGATGAGCATGTGGGAGACCATCTACCTTATATGTACCCAAATTTGAAAGGTGAGATGATGGTATACAACTAGAATGGAAGGCTGTGAAATTCATAATAATGTTGTTGTTTCTTAACCATTACCATTAATCATTCATATATTACCATTATTGTAAACATAAACTTTGACAATTGCCAGTTTATTATTGAATAGATCCGGCATGGGTCTTAGTCTTACTCTCAGTTCTGCAGACTGGCAGAAGATGTAATCATCTGCGATGTGATCTAAACCTTGTCATAAGTCAATTTAATAATTTTAGATGTCAAATGCGCTTTCTTGTCTTCATTTTGGTCGTCCTTACATTTTCTCCCTGAACATGATTTTTTGACTTTGTTATCTGGTATGTGTCTTGTTTGAGAATGCAAAGTTTTTAAACAATTAATTTAACAGTAATGTTCAAAAGTCATAATAAGAAAGATAATAATCATTGACAAACTCCTATATAGCCCACAAAAACAAAAGGTATGGCTTACAAAAGTGTTTTATATATATGTTAGATCAAAAGAGGACAGAAACTTTTTGCCTTAACTTTCTTTGAGCTCTACTTTTTCTTTTTCCTTTTTTTTTTTTTCGTGGCACCCAGATTTTCAAAACTTGGCTGAGACCACTTTGTGATGAAAAATGTTCACCTGATTGTCTTTAAATACAATGACCATCTCTTTTTTTTACCTTTTTTTACCCCAAGATGAAGTCCCTGAAGATAAACCAAAATCGCCTGTCATGGCAGATGAAAAGGCAATCAATAAGCCTGAACCAGGGATTGAAGATGCACAAAAGAATGGTGAAGTTGTTGGTGAAAAACGAAGTGCGACTGTCACGGCCACTGAAGGACCACCCATCAAGCGTCAAAGGTGAGTGAATGTCCTTTCTCGCAAGGGCTGTTATTGTGGTTTCCATCTATCATCCCCATCTTTTGGAGATCCTAAAAGGTGGATGTTAGCTAGATGGATATATTTTAGCGGCGGTGATGTTGTATAGAAATGAAAGTGGTAAACTCAAAGTATGCCCTACTGCTTGAAGCAACTGATTAGAAATGAATCCTTTCAATGTTTGATGATGAAGTGTTGATTGTTTTCTCAAGTCACTTGTGGTACATCACTTTGCCTTTACATGGCAACACAGTTAGTAGCACTAATTTATCAATTATCACACACACACACACACACAAAAACACTCAGTTGCAGAGAGATTATAAGGCAAAATGTCTGTCAGATTGTAAGAGCATATTTATTCCACATAGGCCTTCCACCAGGCCACTTAGGCATCTTTTATCAATTCATGGGAGGAATCTGTTAATTGCATCATTAATTCTGTATTTTATTTTACTTATTTATTTAATTTTTTTTTAAATTATTTTTCAGAGTTGGAAATTCATGTTTCCCAGAGGAGGCTGGTCAATCTCAATACGAAATGAAGTGCGTGTTCATGGGACCAAATGGCGTGTTGACCACGCGGCCCGGCTTCCAGGGCAAACTCCCAGAACCTCGTCTCCCTCCTCCAAATCCAAGAAACCTCAGTGAGAACAACAAGGAGAACAAGGCAAAAGAAAGCAGCGGTAGCCAAAAGGGTTCCCTCAGCATTGGGGGCATTGGAGTTGATGGCATGAGTAGTAAGAAGAGCAGTAAGAAGGCGTTTTTGAAGAAGAATTTTCATGCCCATGACAAGGCGTCCAAAGCAGCCATTGAAGCAACTGGTAAAGAGATTGGGAAGAAGTCTGCCAGCAGCAAGGCGGCTGCTAAATTCATAAAGAAGCTTAAGACATCAAAGAAATCAGCAAAACTATTTGGGAAATCGAAATCAAAGGAAAAGGAATCTAAACTACATGATGGGTACGGGGAAGGGGGTGTGGGGGAAGGTGATCAGGACGTTGCTGTTGATGGCATAGAGAAAGGGAAGAAAAAGAAGAAAGAAAAGAAGTCCAAGGCGATCCTTGATTTTGATGAAGAATTACGGAATTTGTCATCACCATCATCCACCCCATCTCGTGAGACAACACCATTGCATTCAGCTAGTGGGGAGGATGGAGCAAAGAGGAAAGCTAGAATGGAAGCAATTGATGAAAGCATAAATTCTGTGCTTCGCGATGGCAAGGACAGCTCCGGGAAATCAAAGAAAAACAAAAAGGAATCAAAACATGAAGGAAATACTACTAAGTCAGAGGAGTCAAAAGGTAAGAAAGTTGATGAAAGCAAGAAAGATAAAAGTAAAAAGCAGAAAGGTGGCAAGCCAGGCCGTAAGAGCAAGGACAAGAAGTCGGATCAACCAGCTATTGACATTAAGCCATTTGTGTCAGAGAAATATTCCTCAGCAGAACTGCAGGTCTATGAATTCAACGACAGCCCACCAGATGCAAGTAGTATAAAATCTCGTCGTCCCAGTGCACCTGATGTGAATTCACCACCTCATCAACCCCCATCTCATACTCCAGTCCCAAAATCCGCAACAACTTCATCATCATCCACCTCCCATTCTCATTCGCACCACAAAACTATCAAACATTTTGAACCTGAGGAAGAATTATTTGCCCCAGAGATAAAAATAGAATCCAGGTCTGACTTGACTGTGAAGCCGTTGAAGTTGGACTTCGTCAAAGAAAAAGACAAGGATAAAAGTAAAAGCAAGGAAATTAAGAAGGAGAAAGGGGACGAACCAAAGGAGGAGAAGACAGGGAAGATAAAGGAGAAAAAGGATAAGCATAAAGAGGATGAAAAGTCAAAAGATAGACACAAGGTAAGTAAAGAAATGTTGTTGGTTTTAGTTTTAGAGGGTCTTTTTGTTTTGTTTTTTTACCTTTTTTTAGGTCTCTCTCCCCCTTCCCCCAAAATCTGTGCGAGGGCAACGGCATGTTTGTTGATGATCGTTTCACACATTTTTTGCAGAAGAAGATGGGTTTGGGTTGTATTGAATGCAGTTGAAAAATTCAACAAAAAGTATTCTGCAATAACTTTGTACCTTGTGCAGATGTTTGTAAATATTGTTTGAAAAGACAAGAGGGGCATTTTCAACACCAGGCTTTGATAGGTAGGTAAATGCAGAGGGTCCACAAGGGGACATATTTGTATATATTTAAATAGCTAAGAATCATTCTCCCAAAGCAGATGGAATGGAAATGTTTTGGGGATTTTTTTTCATTCTTTTATTTTTTTCTTCCACCAATCCCAATGTACATTTTTTTTTCAACTGCAAGACAGACTAGATTAAAGGTCATCGATTCTTAAATCAGTTAATGTCTTTGTTATTCCAGGACAAAGAAATCAAGAAAGAGAAGAAGGATAAGAAAAAAGACAAAGAGAAGAAAAAGAAGCACAAAGAGAAAGACAGAGATCGTGAAAAGGATAAAGAAAAGAAAAGAGAAGAGAAAATTAAGGTAATAGATGTGTGGTTTTATAATTTTTTCGTCAGGGCATTAGAGTCACTCAGGTGCAACTGAGATTCCTGCTTATCATTTACATTTTATATTTTTTGTTCAATTCAAGTTATACGATTATTAAATTATGTTTAATTTGAGTGATGTCTGTCTCTAAATTTACCCTATTCACGATACTGAGGAGGACAGCACATTTTAATATGTAGACAGTATGAATGTAACTCTTTCTGGTATCTATGGATATTTTCAAAGGATTTTGTATCATGCTCAATTTTGAAGCCTGTGTGTCAAGTCTTTTTCATGTAATATAAAAGATATATATATATATATATATATATATATATATATATGTATTATCCAGTATAGACATAACTGAACTTTCCAAGTGACTCCATATCAAAACCTTTCTTGTCTCTTGTTTTATGACATTTTGATCCACTTAATAGTTTAATAAGGTATCTCTAAAGAAGTAAGTATCAAACTGAAAATGGGTTATTAATCAAGTGTTTGTCATAATTTGAGGTTTAAAATAAAATAGTCTCTCAACATTTCTTAAAGACTAATGGGTACAAGTAAATAGAAAGGAATCACTGAGAATAAATTAATAAGTGTAAAATGTAGCTTGGGGTTAATTTACTGGTTCACAATGGTATAATACACTTTTTATGGCTAATACACTGCAAGATCCCTTCAAAGCCTGATCCTAGAGACTAGAAGAATATGATTTATGTATGTTTTCAATGCAATATTATATTTTATACATAATATTATGCATGTGATCTTGTGCTGTTTTTCAAAGTAAATGGCAGGCACTACCTTCATGTTTGCGATAGTGTGTATGGCCTTTTGTTTCTGTTTTAAGAATTACATTAAAAGGGCTCTTTAGATTTTTTCTGAGAAATTATGATAAAACGCAAGAAAGTCATTTTGTTCTGGATATCAAGCAAATTAAGCCATATAGTGGCAACAGCGTTTTTGTTTTTTGTTTTTTTTTTTGTTTGTTTTTTGTTTTTAATTTTTGCCTTTTTTTTCTTTCTCACAGCAAGAAGCAAGGGAATCACGAGAGTCATCACCTGTTGTTGGTATGGGTGTGAAGCTGAAGATTAAGATAGGTGGAAGCGCTGGTCCTACGTCGTCAATGATGGTCACAGCAGAAAGCTCATCGCCTGAACGCTCCTCACCAGTCCCGCCATCATCCACTAAAAGAGATTCCATGTCTCCTCCAAAAGTACCCCGGCTGTATGTAGTCCTTTTTTAATTTCTTTGTCACAAAAGATTGTTTGAAACATCATCTCTCAAAACAGAGCATATTTGAAAGTTTAATGATGTTTGCTGCACTGTATAGGCATTTCAAATATTTATTCATGCATTTAAAGCTCTATTAAGATTCGAGCAATTTTCATGGGTTGTTTTTTTTTATTGTTTGTTTATGGTCAGCTTACATTTCCTTTAAACTCAAATCATGTGTCATTTAAATAAGTCAGGATAAATGTGTCTCCTCGATTATTGTTTTGTCTTATTTTCTCATATATTCAAGTTGAAGAATATAAGGGATTTTTTAAATTCTGGTTTGTTGTTGTGATGATTTTGGTTTGTTTGTGTGTTAATTGTTGTGGATTGATGATTTTTCGAAGATTAATCTTATCTTCCATAGCTTTTATGCTATTGTTTTGAAATCTTCATTTTCACAGGAAACGATTATTTTTATCAAAGAATTATAAAGTTGTGAAAGTTTCTCTTCTTTCTTTCTTTCTTCCCTCTTTCTTTCTTTCTTCCTTCTTTCTTTCTTTCTTTTTTCTTTTTTTTTTAAGCTTTTCATTATCTTAAAATTATTGTTTTTGAAAATCTCAAATTTTTACATTTGGTAAATGTCTATACCATATTATTTGCTTGAATATTTGGATCTGAAGCAGGAAAAATTCCATACTAGGGTTAATTTCAGGATTTTTTCACAGCCATAGGTTGATGGTACCATAATTATATTGTTAATTTAATCTTCACATTCTGCAAGCAGAAGATTAATTCTTTCATTTGAGATTTTCTGAACAAAGGTATAGAATGATGAGATGCTTTGTTCCATACAAACTGTCATCATAGAAGGCTATGTCCCCTCTGTATTTCAGGCTTATTTCAAAGAAAGGCCAAGAAGAGAAAGGCAAAAAGTCTAGCAAAAAGGGGAAAGCATCCCCAGTAACCCTTTCAATCAACTCAAGATCATCCTCTCCAGCTGTCAACATACCTTCTCCATCAAACTCACGGGATAGAACCCCCCCAAGTAAAAACCCATCTCCCATCCCTCCGAGAAAAACTCCCACACCGCCGCCACCTCGTTCGGCCTCACACTCTCCGAAACCAAAGGCGGCCAGTCGTCACCATGCCAAAGATGTTGGTGAATCAAAGACTTCTAAATCCGTCAAAGAAAAGTCGGGCCGTTTGTCTAGAAAAGACAAAGGCAAAAAAAGGGAATCAAAGCCCTCATCTATATCTCCAGTCCCACCAAAGTCAGGCACAAAGCAGCGGCAGACTCCTCCGAGATTATCTCGCATATCATCATCACCAGAACACTCGCCACCACATCTACCCGCGCAGAGCCCTTCGGCAGCATCCCGTACTCACTCCCCATCACCAGCATCATCTCGTCATAGTCCCACACCCCCACCGTCACTGTCACGGCCCAAGACCACCCCACCTCCTCCTCTTTCACCAGCCACATCCAGAGCTGGGAGTGGGTCCACTCCTCGGAAACAGGCTCCTCGAGCACCCTCTCAGTCCCCATCGAAGCCACCTACTCCCGGTTCTACATCCCCAGCTGCTTCACCGGAGTGGAATTTCCCAGTATCACCATCTCGCCCTTCACCCACACCGCCACCACGCACCCCAACCTCATCACCAAGACATGCTCCATCCCCATCGCACTCCTCCCCACCCCGTACTCCCAATGTCGACCGCTCTCCCAGCCCCCCTCCCCCCCATTCACCAGAAGATACCCCCAGACTCATCGACACACCGGAGCTAAAATCCATGAAGGAATATCCTTCTCCAGCATCCTCTGGCAAATCATCCACGTCAGGAGCTAAAAACAGAACAGTTGAGGCAGAAACTGTCTGTGTGTTCATTGTGAGTATTTTCATCTCTAAGTCATAAGGCAAATAATTGGTTCATAGTTTATATATTTACATTTATAACATTTACTTGGGGGTTCATATCTTCATGGGTGGATCTTTCCATCGGGAATATTTGGCATGTGGCTGGAATTCCTGTAGATTGATTTTGCAGGAGCGTCAACTCTGGCAAATGGAACTTAAATTTGTTTAAAAAATGTGTTTGTTTCTGGGAAGTTATAAATTGTCTTATAGGTTCTCATTGCAAATCATAGTCTTGCAACCTCAACCCTGATTAGGAATCAAATTTCTCCATACCAACGTT
The DNA here is from genome assembly GCA_037974505.1 of Plocamopherus tilesii. Classification (NCBI taxonomy): domain Eukaryota; kingdom Metazoa; phylum Mollusca; class Gastropoda; order Nudibranchia; family Polyceridae; genus Plocamopherus; species Plocamopherus tilesii. The sequence goes on from JBBPCV010011125.1 coordinate 8,569, forward strand.
GTTTGTTAAGGCCTGAAAGCCCACTGCCATGAATCTTTGGCGTGTTTGAGCTTATTTGAAATAAATTGTTTTTTTTAATAATTTCAAAATGAGAAATACCATGGAATCCAAACTGAAACAGCATTTTGAGCATGCTGTGTCCTTAAGTTTTACATAATTTTTTTTTTTTACTCAAAATAAAGAAAATTTTATTATTAAAGTACATATTTTATGAAAAAAACAGACTGTTCCTTTTTCTTTTTTCTTTTTTTTTTTTAAGTAAAGTGTATGTTTAGACATTACTCATGAATGAACTTTTCAGCATCATTTTCACAGCCAAGACTGTTTAAGTTTAATTGGGAAAATAAGGTTAATATCAATGGCTATGAAGATAGTCTATAACAGGCAAGAGCTGTTTATTAAGTCTTAGATGATCCAACTATTGTAGCATTGGAATCCATGTTTCTCTATGTAAACATAACCATATTTTGTTAAATAAGACAATTATATCTTTGTGGTGTCAAACATGACTTTGATTTATATACTTATATCTATACTTCTTTTTTTTTACTTTTAGTAAATCTGGACAAATTAGAGAGTGTTCCCATTAAAATGCAGTATGAAGTCGTGCCATTTGTCTCTTTTAGGATAAACACAATTAGATGTAATGGAAGCAATCTTTATCTTTTCATTTAAATGGAACCCGATTTGTTAACCCCAAGGTTTTTTGTCACTATCTACCCGATATTATTTTGCAAAGTGTATGAACAAAACGTTCATTTTGCATATCACAATGTATGTATGAATAAGAGTAGGTTGCAAATAGTTAATTGGGTTGTCAAATTTTGGTCTTTATATCAACATCATCACAAGTTATTATGATAAAAAAAAAAGAAAAGAAAATTGATTTGACATCAGCTGAAACGCACATTCATCATAATCTTTGCCTTTCAGGTTATGTAAAAGCTAGATTATTAAATATGCATTCTAGTGCTGTCCTTATTCTATGTTTTTGCCTTCTTTGTTTTCTTTCCTTTTTTTTTTTTTCTTTCTTTCTTTCTTTCTTTTTTTTTTCCTTTCTTTTTTTTTTTTTCCTTTCTTTCTTTTTTTTCTTTTTCATGGTTATCATAAACTGAAAGAGATTTGCTTCAATTCTCAATTGTTTCTGATTGATCCTCACATTGTAGAATGACACCGGAGAGAAGGTGTGGATTTGCCCTGCCTGCAAAAAGCCGGATGATGGAAGTAACATGATTGGCTGTGACAGCTGTGATAACTGGTATCATTGGTGAGTCCCAAGTCAAGCATTTTGATGTTGTTGTTGTTTGGTGGCTTGTTGCATTGGATATGGAAGAGGGGGTTTGGTGGCTAGTTGTATAGGATATGGAAGAGGTGGTTTGGTGGCTTGTTGCATTGGATATGGAAGAGGGGGTTTGGTGGCTTGTTGTATAGGATATGGAAGAGGGGGTTAGTGGCTTGTTGTATAGGATATGGAAGAGGGGGTTTGGTGGTTTGTTGTATAGAGTATGGAAGAGGGGGTTTGGTGGCTTGTTGTATAGGGTACGGAAGAGGGGGTTTGATGGCTTGTTTGGTTTGTTTTTATTGTTGTTGTTATTTTCGTTTTCTTCTGTTATGTAATTTGGCGGTTTTTTCTTGTTGCTATTTTGTTACTGTTGTTTATGTATAGTAATTTGGGTTTTTGTGTATAGTATCACTTGTGTTATGTAGTA
>JBBPCV010011236.1:0-10274 GCA_037974505.1 Plocamopherus tilesii
AAATTCACTGTATGCAGTATAATATATATTTCTTATTTATATATGAAAAGCTGCATTGTAGCCTATGGAAAATCAATTATGGCCTACATCGATAGGAAGCTCGGGAATATATGATAAATAAAAACCTTGGAGTGTGATAGAAATCTTGAGCGTATTGTTAAGGAAGAATCTCAGGGAAAAATCAATAGACTGACACTAGGTGTAGGGTTAGGGAATAACTCTCTTACCCCTAATCCCAACTCTGTACAATTCCAGAGACTCCTATATTTTGATGTTCTCAAGATTTCTATGTACAGACTGTATGCCAGTTATATATAATTTTTATTGGAATCTACAGATTTTTCTCAGAGACTTTGCCTAAAGTGTATATTTCCAGATAGCATATCAGGACAGCGTTTTGGTTGTTCATCTCTATTTGTTTTCATGTTGTAAATTATTACATAAAGAGAAAGAGATCATCTTTGTATGAAAATCAGTATAGTATGAAGATAAGAATTGATAGCAATTTTCGTTTCATTGGGTGGTAAAGTACATCTTTCAATGTTTCCTGTCACAGTGTCTTGCAAACAGACTTGAACTAGATTTATCACCTGTCAATCGAAACATGAAGGAATAGAAAGTGACACATTAGATTGCTTTTACCAACTGATTGCTGAGATTGCTTGACTGAACATTTTTATGAGAGCTTTCACATATTAGTGATATTTCTCCACAAATTCGCATGCCTCTCTGACTGGCTTTATTAGAGAGAGAAACAGACAGACAGAGACAGAATTTGATAACACAGTTTTTAATGATAGTATAGCTTAGCCTACAAGAAATGAGGTTACCTTAATAAAAGGCAATTTGAGTGAAGCTAAAAAAAAAAGCCTGGATATCCGACAAAGAAATCAATCTCAGGTCAATATCTATGAATTACTATCTCTCACCGTTTCCTTGAACTTAAGATACTGAAGATTTTAAACAGATAATTTTGATGATTATTTTGTTCTTATAAAGTGTACATTTTTATGCAATGTGTTGAGATTATAAAGAAAATTTGGGCCAAAGCAAGCATTGTTTTTATGTGTCGGATTTCTTTTTGCAGTTGCCAGGATAACCATACACACTTCTGTACATCCCTTCCACTTTCAATCATAAACTCACAATATAATGACTGTTACCAAAAGAAGGTTTTATCATAAAGTAAAAACTGAGGCCAAGTTGGAATGAATTGTTCATAACATTTCCAGTTTAATAATTATATCCCTAAGTTAATCACATTTAAAAATGAATGTCTTTTGTTGTTGTTTTATTAGGGTTTTGTTTTGTTTTTTTCTTGTTTTGTCTCTTTTGATTGGTTGGAATGGTTTTCTTGCTCTTCTTCAGATTGCCTGATGCTGGTGTAATTTAATAATGACAGAGGACAGAGAAATTTTGCGTGAAGTTTGGGAAGGGAAATTACCAGTCTGCTTCCACCTGGCCAAAGATGAGATTTACACAGTTGAAAAGCCCGACCCTTTCTTTGTGAGTACATTGAGACTCCATTCATTTATGTTATGTTACAAATTACCAGGTGTATTGTACTTGCATCAAATTATTTCTCCTCCAAGTTCATGAGGGTGAGTAATCTGTGTATGGTGTTCACATCACTTTAATTGTCATACAAAATTAATGGAACAAAGAAGATAGATAATGTGGAGTTATTTTGTACAGTTTTTATATAAAGATCTATATTGTGTTCTCTTCAACTTGAATTGTGACTTAGACCAAAGTTGCAGCGAATGGTTGAAGTTATACCGGGTTTAGTTTGTTCTCAGGATTAGTTTTTGGTTTGTAAAGACATTTGAATTTACTTTAAAAACATCAATTTCCTGCGATCAATGTTTCTTTTTAGACCATTTTGCATGATATATGTCAACATCCTGTACCATAATTGTTGTACTCTGTCATTCCATTTAAGTTACATTCTTGTTTAAAAAATTAGCAAAAACGGCACCATCTGATACTCATGATAGGTGAATTCAGACTTGTAAAGTTACGTTAAAAAGTGCAACAAGACGAAAGATTTCTTCCTTATCAGTAAGAGGAGGTAAAACATTTCACATTTCAAGTTATTTTTTTGCTTCTCTAATTTCTGTGAATTAGAAAGGTGTTGTATTAGTCATGTTTGCCACTGCCAATGTAGAGTTGTAAAATAATAGCTTTTGATCTAGTCATGGGTCAGGGTCAACCAAACTTTCCCCTATTAACAACCTTTAGGGTTGCCCATCATGCTCATGCATTTCATCCAGTCTAAATCCATTTTAGATTTAAATTCTTTACAATTAAGAGCTTTAGATCCTTTTTGTTAAGCCATAGTCACTACCTACAATGGTATATCGTACCAGTATTATTCTGTTTGTCTTTTAGTTTTTATTTCCCATTTTATTAAATATTCCTACTTTCCTTTGTTTTTGCCATTCGCTTGCATTAATTATTCACAACAATTTTTTTTATTGTTCTGTGCATTTATTCCAAACAGCTGCTAGTGCCAAGACTTAGTTATTTCCCTTTGGTGACGGATAAAGTGTACCGGCATTTGGTGAAGCATGTAGAACCTGATGAACATGGAGAAATGTGGTTGGAGTGTGACGGCCAGCCTCTTAAATGGTCAGCACATGCCCAAATGTAGATAATGATAAGAATTTGGATAGTCAGAATTGTTGTGAACACAATTGAAATTATCTTAATCGTAAAATCATTCATTGCTTCTTTCCTGTTCTGCATACTCAGGTATTAATATTATAATCATAAGTAAACTAAAGAAAATGAAAATACAACAGTACCTTGTAAAAGCATATATGAGAATTAAGCTGCCTTCTAAATGCAGTCATTGTTTTTTGTTTTTTTGTGTTTTTTTTTAATTAAGATGACATTTACTTTTAATTGCTCTCTCTATAAGGCTGGCTGTATGTATTGCTCTCTTTAAATGTTTTTCTTTTCTTGTAAGTGTAAACCTTTTTTATAAAAATCATGTTTTGTTTTTTTTTTATAAATTTCAACTCTGTATACGTTTTGCTTTAAAACTCTTCTTTATGCATTCTCAGGCACTATCCCATTGGTGTCTTGTTTGACTTATATGGAGACACCAACTCTTTGCCATGGAATGTTACCGTACATTTTCAGGTACTGTTTCAAATGTCTTCTCATTATATGAGAAGCTTCGCGAATGGTACATTTATTTTACAATCACAACAATGGGGTATGCGTGATAACTAGTGTAATCATATAATGATAACAAAACCTTACTGTTTCTTTTTTTAATGAATGAAATCTGCCCATATTTGAAAATTGATTTCTGGTTTCATCAAGGTTAGTCTTGTTCCAAGCACTCTGATTTTTAGTGAAGTGCACAGCTAGAATAAACAAGGTTATAAAGAGCTGATGGTCACTGCTTCAGTTTAGTTACCTGCTTCTTACATCTAAGATGAAAAATGTGTTTTATGAATGAAAACAGGATTCCACCCATTTTGTTTTTCTCACAACACTTGATCATGTTCTGTAAGTTAAGGATAGACAAGCCATGGAAATTGATTGGAGAGTTTGCAGCTATTTACAGAAAACGAAAAGCAACACAATTTTCTTGGCATATCCTATATACAAACAGAAGGAAGTTTTGACGGATACCTTCAACTGATAGTAGATCTGATATAATTCTTACTGATGAAGAGAAATATATCAGTTATATTTATTTAACTGAAGTAAGAAACGTTTTATGATATTCTGTCTTGTCATGATTGAACCGCACACATAGAAATAGAATGCAAGCTTCCAGAAGGCATCTAAAGAATGCCCAAATGATATTTTAAGCTTGAAAATAAATGCAGGAACATACTTTTCTGTTGCAAGAGAGAGATGAAGTAAAGAGCAACCTCTCATGTCGTGACCCTGCTAAGGTGTGAAACTTTGGAAATGGAGATGAAATCTAAGGGAATTGATCTTTTTCTATATGTTTTATTACCATAACCAGACAGATGCCTGGCTAATCAGGATAACTGTATAGTTTTTGTGTTGTTTTTTTTACATTTTACATATACAATTCTGAATACTCTCCTGTTTGTGCTTCTTCTTTTTTTCTTTTTTTTTTTCTTTCTTAAATAGCAAACAGTTTAAGATAAGATGTTTCTGTAAGTGGAGCGCTTACAATGTTGTTTTGTTATGTTTCTCCCTTTGTTTCGTGTTTCTGTCCGTTGTGTATAAGATGCAGGGATGGGGGTGGGGTCAGCTTTTTTTTATTTTACAAAGAATTAGTGCTCTTTAAGCAATTTTCTTCCACTCTTTTACATCTCAAGTCTTTCAAACTGTACACTTTTTGACAGAATTTTCCAGAAGAAGAACTTCTTCACTGTCCCTGTAAGGATGCTGTTGAGTCCCATTTTGTGTCGGTAGTGAAAGAAGCTGACGCGCTGAAACACAAGGGTCAAGTCATCAACAGCATGCAGAAGAAAGACCACAAGGCACTATGGTCTGGTTTTATGAAAGGTTGGACCACGTAGGATTCTAGATTAAATTTTTTTATTTGTTTCGTATTTTGCTTTGGGTTTTTTTTCTAACTTAAATTTTATTATTTTCTCACTGTGTTTTTGTTTTTGTTCAAGTTTTAAAATTTTCATTTTGTAGGGGGGTGTGTGTGTGTGTGTGTGTGTGTGTGTGTGTGTGTGTGTGTGTGTGTGTGTGTGATAGGGTTTTCTTATTAATCTTCATTTTAACACTACATTTTCTGTCCTCATTTCCTTTCTTCTTTCTTTTACTCTTTTCTTTTCCTTTTTCCTAAACATTTTTTTTTCTTCTCCCTTCATTTACCATTCTTGGGGATAGATTATGAAAACTATTAAGCGGAATATCATCAGTAATTTTAAATAGTTTGCTTTTGGAAATAGGCACATTCATCTAAAAAAAAAAAAAAAGAATTAAATAGGTTTTGTTTTTGTTTTTGTCTTTTTGTTTTTGTTTTGGGGGGGGGGAGGGGGCTGTGGTATATTTCTTTTGTGCTCTCACATAGATCATAATCATTTTTATATAGCAAAAATTGAATGTATCTGCTCAAAATTTTTTGATGGTTCATTTTATCAATTGCAATAATTTATTGGATTTTTGTTTTTTGTTTCGTTTCTTTCTGTCAGACAAATTTGATCAGTTTTGGTCTGTAAATAAAAAATTGATGGAAAACCACGGAGAAGAAACATTCAAATACATCCCATTCAGAATTTATCAGGTAATTTTCTACTATAACATGTATTAAGGAAATGGTCAGTGCGAGTTATATAAGTAATTTTGGTAGCAGTTAACAATATCTATCTTCTGTTCATTTGTCTTCTCAGTAATTATTTGAGTAAATAATATTTTAATGTTTTGAATTACCTAAATTTTTGTAATAGATTTGTATTTTTTGTTTGTTTTGCTTGTTTGATGATTATTTTGTTTCTTGAAAAGTGTTTCTTTTCATAATATTGCTACATATCATTTATATACAGTGGAATTTCCCAATAACGACATGGCTTGGGACCGGGGGTGCATATCGTTATTCGGAGATTGTCATTATTCAGAGATTTCCAAGACGGCAAAAAAGGGGTGTTGATAGACCTCCGTGGCCATAATAACTTGATGTACTGACCTTTGCTCGTGATGAGAAATGCCCTAACCCAGTTAGATAATGTCTTTTTTTTATTTTCTATGGTATTTTAATCATACACAGTACTTTCAGTTTGGAAGTAAAGTAAATATTAAAGAATGACAGTGATACGATTGGCTATCAGCGACATCGAGTGAGCCGAAAATAGTATTTTCGATGTCGTTATTCAGAGATTGGCTTTTGATTATGTCGCTATCGGGAGATTTCGATTACTAATAACATAGACCAAAAAACACCGGGAAGGCATGATTTTTGATGTCGTTATTCAGGGATTGGTCTTAAAAGTATGTCGCCATCGGGAGATTTCTATCACTAATAAAATATAGCAAAAAAATCGGGACCAGAGCTCAGTGGCGTTATTGGGAAAATGTCGTTATTCGGAGATTCCACTGTACATTTTTAAAATGTTTTTTGTTGCATTTCCTGTAGTTTAATTTTTTGTATTTAAGGGTATGTAAAGTATGTTTTAATCAGATGCTTGGATTTCTTTACTGTAAGTAAGATGACAGACACTCTCATTCTGCTTACACTGTTGAAAGAACATTCCTTCTCTTTCATCCTTGTTTCCTATGTCAGGAAGGACATTCCTAGAATAATATAAGTATAAGTTTTGGAAACAAAATCTGTCTTTTAATATATGTGTGTATCATTTGGATTTTTGTTGTAATATTACACAGATTTTCTTTCTTTCCCATTATTATTTTTTACTCTTTTGTAAAATTGGATATTTCTAGTATATTTTTTCTTTTATTATTTCTCTCATTTCATCCAGAAAAGGAAGTCAAAATTTTGTTTTAATTAGTGTTTTGTATATAAATGCTCAATGCATCATTTTCTATTGGCATTTATTTTTATGTCTTTTATGTTCTTATCTTTGAAGGGTAAGTTCGTTTATTCCCTATCAGATAAAAAACAATGTTGAAGTGCTACAAAGAAATTTCCGCCATAAATTGTTGTCATAGTTATTTCCCTTTTGCAGGGGAAAAAATCACTTTATGCATTCTGTTTTTCAATATAATTATATTGTCTTTCTGGTCATAACTGCTGGACTTACTAGTTGCAAAACCAAAGGTAAGCAACATCGCTGCCGGTTTGATTGAAGGATGTGGTTGATTAATAGTTGAGTGGCTGATTGATTGCAAGTCCATTATATAAGAGAAATGATGAATTTTAGAATAGATTATTTATATTTGAGTACATGGCTTAAGGTATAAATGATTTTATTGTAAGAAAACGATAATGATGATGTAACAATAATAATAATAAAATGGCAAAGTCCAAAACGTTAGCAGCGTTGGAACCCTCCTTCAATGCAGATGTTTGGCACTGGGACCAGGGTAAGGGCAAATGATGATCTTGGATGGACCTCAACCAGTATGATTTTGTGTAGCTGAAGGTTTTGGCATATTTTTTGCTTCTTATCTTCTTAATGGATATTGACTTTTCATTGTGTGCTAGTTTTAGACATAAATTGAGCATTCTTATGGGGGCTAGGAATTTCCCTCCTTTGCTCACAACTCTATGTGGTATAGTTATAGCTACAACTATATGTCATATAGCTACAACAACATAGATGATTACAATTTTAAAATGTTACATGTTGTAGACAAGAAATAATGCCAACGTTATTTTCATATCTTAAAGGCAGCCAATTCTTACCGGACATCTACTACTAATTGTTGCTTGATTTTCTTTGACACTTAAAAGAGAGGGAAGGCAGATGGACAGACAGAGACTGAGTAGACAGAGAGACAGATAGGGGGGAAAAGAAAACAACAGAGTGATGAACGATTTCAAAGAAGAGTGGTGGTTTGCAAGTCAGGGCAAGACAGCCATGAATACATACAACAGCTAATATACATATGTATCACAATTTCCTGTTAAGCCTTTACTTAGACCTATTGAATTTGTTTTACAAACCTCATTATCACACCAGTGTTTAGTACTGACATCTAGATAAAATGAAAAGCTTCTTAAGTAACAGAACTGGTCTATCAGTGATAATCAAGGCACACCACTCACATCTTTGTTCTGATAAGCTTAAGAGATTTATTTTGTTATGATCTTTTATGGTCCAACTTTAGGATTTTTTGAGTAATTTGACCCTGACAAGAAGCCTTTAACTTTAAATGAAGAAAGGACAAGACTAGACAATCTAGATTTGATACATGAACTTAAATATTTCTTACCAACAAGATGCAACAGCACTGCAAGACTCAGCTATAATTATCCCGTGCTGGATGCTAGATGATCCATTTTACTTGTTTTGTGCAGGAATTTAGCAGCAATATGTAGTTACTGTTGGGCAAAAATTCTCTTCCTATTTTTTGTTCAGTCTGGCATAATTTGTGATATTATTTTCTCAATGTACATAATTTTATAGTACATTTTTCAAACTTTCTGTATTTTCTACATAATAGTATTTATATACCGTATATATATGCATTATATAATCTTTTTTAATTTGAAGTCACAATTAAAGTAAAGGAACTTTTAAAAACTGCTGTATTGTTTTTTGTTTTTTTTTGTTTTTTTTTATTAATTTCTATGTTATTGATCATTATGTTAGTGTAAGCTCACTATGTGAAGAAATTTGCACTTTCACATTATATTATAAAAGAAAAAAAATCAAAAATCCTAAACAAAATAAAGCAAAAAACAAAAACCCCAACAACAAAGCATTGCACTTTCACTTTGAAAAAGAAAATCGCTGCATTATTTCTTTTTGGATTCTGTGTATTTTCGTCATTACTCTAATTAATAAACAAAAATCAGTTTTGCACATACACAGAAATCATTTGAAGGTTCTTCCTTTGAATTTGGATAAATGTAAGCCATAAATTCTGTTTCTGTGAGATCGATAAAATTCATTTTGGCATGAAATAAATGACAATGGTTGAAATGCTGTCGACACACACTGAGGAGTTGGCTTCCTACTATAACAGAATGCCAAAGTGGAGAGCTCAATGTAAATAACCAGCAAGATAAAAATTTGTAAAACATCATCACTATAAACTCTTGAGACAAAACAAAAGCTTAACTAAGGTAAAGATGTGTTGGCTTGCACTAAGTCAAATAATGTTTACATTTTTTACACATCTTTGCCTAAGCTAAATTTCCTTACACTTATTCCCTAGATTTAGATTAAATTAGATCCAGATTTCTTTTTACTGTTTCAAATTTAGTTTATTATGTTAGAGTTATTGATTGTAATTTTTGTTTTCATTGTCATTTTTACTATTTATTGTCTGAAGAAGGGTTTAAACTTGAAAATTCAGGGTTTTTTTGTCCTTATATTTATAGTGTAGACTTGTTATAATTTTTTTCTTCTTGTTGATTATTCATTACTGAGTAAAACGTCATGCATCAAGAATATCATCTTGGAAACCAGTGAGTCTGCATCATGTTTCTGATAGCTGTACTATCAGGGATTCTCATTTGGGAAAGACTTGATTCATAATCAAAGACATTTGACTGAATTACAGCAAGTCAAACTCAAACTTAATTACTTAATGACGGTCAATTACAACATGGTTCAACACTCTCTTCATAATAATAGCGGACAAACTTGGTTGAACTGAGTATTCTTGTCAAAAAGCCACAATAAGTAACTACATGTACATCTAGTAGTATTTTGATGTCAGTTAAAATCCTCAACAGTATCTTTACTGTACATTACATTATTGAATGTTTACCCCATAATCTGAATGTAAAAGGGAAATATGAATACAAATGACAATTTACATCTGAAATTTGAAGTTGGTATTGTAAATTTTTGAGCACCTGATCTCATGATATTGTCAAAGCATGGAATTTGACAAGTGGCAATACCACCTGGCCTTTAATTGCTTTGAAAAGAATGGCAATCTTATTTTAGCTCTTTTGTCTTTTGCAGAGCATTCACTGCAGTTTTTATAATTATATTTGTTACCTTTAGGTTGTCACAAATCTACAGGCATTTAAAAAAAAAAAAAATTCTGTATCATCTACTTCATTTTGATTATGTGGATCCCAAACACACCATCTAAGACTGGTTTTATATTTTATATTCCCTACCTTCGACATGTTAACAATTATTGTTATTACATTTTAGGAATGCTAGCAACTCAGTCATTTTCTTGAACATGGCTTATTTAGACTTGAGGTAATGCAATAGGATTCAGAGTATCCATGTTACTCAGGGATACTCAGTTTAACAATCCTGCTCAAGGATTTATTTGGGATTAGACTCATTGGAATTGATGGCAATCTTCCTCGTGGTGAACTGAGGGGCTACACAAAGTACACGCAACAGTCTGTGCCAGTAAGAAACTACAAATATCAATAGAATTAGGACCCAACTGGCCATGGCAAGAGATAAAGGTGATGATACAGAAGCTAATACTAATAAGTTTAACTCACTTAGGTTTGAGCTATTATTAGATTTACAACCGTTAGAGTCTGGGCATTCGGGGGCAATTTTAAAAAATCACTAAAAAGTAACATTTAAACATATATCAATGAAACTTATACAGCTGACGTGACAAGGGACATACAGTAGAATTCTGATAACACGAACTCCAAGGGACCAACGAAACTGGTTTGTGTTATCAAGAATTTGTGTTAAGAGGATTGAGGAAAA
>JBBPCV010011347.1:0-10272 GCA_037974505.1 Plocamopherus tilesii
TCAACAGCATCAACAACATCAACATCAACAACACCAACAATAAACGACAACAACATACCAATGTATGTTTAAAGAATCTGCAAGACTTCAAAATTTGCAAATAAATAAATGTTGACATAAATAACATTTATAGGGATAATGCTTCATTGCTCCTTGTATCACGTACAACAAAAGCCATACAAGAATACATGTATGTCTGTACATAAATATTTGACTTTCTTAAAAAAAAAAATAAATAAATAAATAAAAAATGAACAACCACCAAGTATGAAGCAGTAGCCAACCAACCATTGCATGTACTCATTATATTCCAAGTTTGTATTTTGAAAACAGTCGTGTGAATGTGAAAATGAAAGTAAAAAGCAAAAAGCTGGCGGCGGTTGATATCAACATATGGAACATTAAAATGCTTTTCCTGCCAGACAATATTTTTACATGAAAAGTAGCTCAAAGACAATGTCACCACCAATGAAATAGCTAGAAAATCTTCAATTCTCTATCAGTGGACAGAACGAATGAATGTTGTTGTTGTTTGTTGGTTGGTTGGGTTTTTTTTTTGTGGGCTTCTTTTTTTTCTTTGCCTTCACCCAAAATTACCAAAATGCTCCATGCACGGATAGTGATCCAGGACAACAAAAAGAAATCTTTGTTCTCTCTTCTACTTTCTCGTCAGTCAAATTATTTAAAGATCCTGGTAAAATGAGGAGAGATAATCACTTCCCACACATCCTCTCTAACCGAACCAGTCCCAACATGGACGTAAATACACAAACGGAATTACATTTAAACCCATTTCAAAATTAAACCCCCATCCCCTATATAAAAAAAAAAAAATTTTTTAAAGTCCAAGAGTCATAGCATAAATATGTCATGCACTGTCGTATGCAGCTGGAACTCAACTGAGATTGACCAATAAGCAAATTATTCACATATCCAGCATGCACACCAATCAGATATTTTTAATGGGAAAGGATGATGTAGTATAACTGGCAATGGAATGTAAAGCAAAAGCAGAGGCCGCTACCAGCATCGGAGTAAATTCTCCTATAGTTGATCAATGGTTTGTTGATAAGCCACACAGGCCTCTAGATAAATGCTCCATTGCACAGCTTATATTGGCATGGCAATCACAAAATGAATTTTTCAACTTCTTTTTTTTTTTTTTTTTTTTATCAACCCTAAGACTAAGACTGAACAAAAATAAAATCCCCAAGAAGTGAAATCATTCTTTATAGTCATATCTAAATGGGAGGAAGAATTTAATACTAAGTTTATTATTATTATTATTATTATTATTATTATTATTATTATTATTATTATTATTATTATTATCATTATTATTATTATTATTAATATCATATTATTATTATTACTTTTATTATTATTATTACTATTATTATCCTCATTATCATTATTATTACTAATAATACAAATTCTAATAATAATAATCATAATAATAAAAATAATAATAATAATATAATAATAATAATAATTAAACTATTAAAACTGTTTAAATTGCACATATGTTTGCATATCGCAAACCCAGACAATTTTTGGTGCTCTTAATTGCATGCTAGACTAGATATCAAATTCATTTTGTAATGCTATGAGATATATATCGCCACTATAGTGGATGAACTTAAAATGAAAAGCTTCATTAACAAACAAAAAAAGAAAGAAAGAAAAGAATGGAAAGAGGAAAAAAGGAGAAGAAAAAATCCTGCCAAGAATGGTCCATTTGCACAGGGATGCTTCAACATTCGGTAGTGAGATAAGAAAAGATAAAATAAAAATGCTTACAAAAAAGGGGGGAAAAATGAAGCTTTTTAAAATGTGAGCCGCAAAATAATAAACTGTAAACAAAAGGCCAGGTAAATTCCGGTCTCCCAAAGATACCTTTATAAATTGAATATATATATTAAAAAAATCAAAAAAATCAAAAGCTAACCCATCTGCAAACATCCCCTTATTTTCTTCCTTAAAAAGTACCTTTTTCATTGGCTGTGTACTTAATAAAAAATAATAAGAATAATACCAGTAACTGGTAAAAGAAATCTGCATACACCAACAAAATTAATTGGCGGTTATATAAATGATTGTTTCATAGCAGCAAACCTGTGTTTTATCCATTGAGGTGACAGCACTAAGGAAAATACAAAGACAGTGTTGTTACCATAAATGTTACTAAGGTGGACTTCATGCTATGATGCAGAACATTACAAACGCACAGAGTCTTCCTCAAAAAGCTTCTACTCTTGCTGTGCTGGATCAATGTCAATGAAACTTGGGAAGAAATTCACAGTTGTCAAGGATGCGAGAATATTATTTTTTTCCCCCAAATAAACATTGTTTTGCTAAATAGAGAAAATACAGTACTAATTGCAGGCTTTTAACATTCACTGCATACTTTAATTTTCACCTTCTAAAGAAGTTTACTTAAAAATCAATTTTATGACTGTATCTTTCCTTAAGCATTGATATTCAAATTAAAGACATTTCCTTGCAGTAATCAACAACTGTAGGCCAAACGCATTAAAATTTCTACTCCTGTTGATCCATCGAATTAAAAGCATCAGGAGGAAGACGTACATGATGAAGCAGCTTATAAAGATGCTATGGTGGCTTGTTCTTGGCAGGGGGTAAATTATGCAAATTATGATACTATCAAAAAGGATGAAGTCCCTGTAATAATTTACTTGTAACATTTCACACTGTGTTCACCTATCGCAGTCATTGTGGTTACTAATGTCAGGCAACAGATATGGATATGGCAACTACAGTTTGATGAAATTCAATTACATATATTCACTGCTTTAGTTCCACTCCTTAAACTATGAGAGCAGTAGTTCTTTCGTTTTATCAATTGATGGCATATAAATTATTGTGTTCGCTTTTTATTGGTATTCGTTTGAGTACTGTGAAAAGGAAAAAAGAAACAAACAAACCCTATTTATCCCCATTTAAATTTAGTTAAAAACCATCAATTTTATATCAAAAAGAACATATAAAACATTATATTACTATAAGGCTAAAGCTTCCTTCTTTTAGATGCAAAAAACAAAAACAAAAAACAAAAAGAAATAATTCCCCCCCCCCCCCCAAAAAAAAACAACAAAACAAAAACCAAAACCAAAACCCAACTATTACTTTGTTCTTCATACCTATAAATAAAAACAAATTTACACCTGACATTTTGAAAAAAAAAAGGGGGAAAATAATTTGGCTCTGGCTAGGGCTGGGTCCACCACAGAATAATAAACATATTCTGTGGTGTCCACTGCCCTAGCCATGCAATGAGTAAAACAACCCAAGGATAATTGCACAGACAACCAAAAACATACAATAATAACTATGAAACATACGGAAACATACAATAATAACTATGAAACATACGGAAACATACAATAATAACTATGAAACATACGGTATAAAATCTGTTGCCACCAGTCCATTCTACTTGGTCAGAATGCAGAAGAAAGGAATAACTTAAACTTAACCCTGCAGGAATAATCTAAACTTAACCCGTCATTGTCTTTAAACATCTGTTGCACATATGAATTCTTTTTTCCCCATGAACAAAAACTGTTTATAATGACACTTTTTTAATGCCAAGAATGATGAAACTAGATTAAATCACGTTTTGGTTAGGATATTTTTCTTTTAATATTTTTATTTGTTTTTGTTTATGTTTAGTTTGGGGTTGTTTTTTGTTTGTTTTGTTAGTTTTTTTTCTTCTAATACTTGGTGTAGGATCAAACACAAATATCCAGTTGGAATGAAGACCTTGATACAATATATATTACGTGCCACCAAAAGTAAAACATTTACAAACTCTCAAATTGACTTATGAATCTTTCAAAAAAGATGGAGAATAATGAATTCATGTCAAATATTAAAAAAAATAAAAAAATTCAGGTGAAATCAACAGACTTTGTACTTTCCATGCACTGATCTCACAACTCAAGGATCTATATGATTATTCTTTCTTTTTTCTTTTTAAAATACGTTTTTAATTTTTTCTATTTCTTATGTTAATATGACCTTTGGAACACAAATGGTTTTCTTGATCAATTGATGAATTTAAAAATACCCATTCCTTTTGTCTCAATCGACTGACTGATTGATGGATCAAAAATTATCTTTTCCAACCTGAATAGATTTTTTTGTTTGTTTGTTAGATTTTTTATATACTCAGTGAAAGGAACATATTCCAACAAAAGCGGCTTTTCTTGATTTACAAAGGGAAAGAACCCATACCACCACTTATGAAAACCTCTGGGTTTTGGTTTAAAGCAAAATTTTCAAAAAGCAAATACTGTGAGACTTGGCAACAGTGAGACCCGCCAATCCAGCAGGACTTGTTATTCCCACGGTCTTGTTTGATATACCAAAAATCATACGGAAAATAACAGAAAATTCAACCCGTCTGCACCAAAGCTGTCAGTGTCAGCGTCAGGTTACAGCATGCTGGCAGACAGCAGTGTAAGAAGCAAAGTTGTGTGTGTGTGTGTGTGTGTGATTGAGGCTAAGACTGTGTGGTTGCAAGCCTGGTCCAATTTATTGTAGTTAGTGTAAACCAACAACAGACTTCACCACACAGTCCCCTTTGTTGCAGTAGAAACGGAGGACGCTGAAGCAGATTGAAAATCAGAGGATCAGGAAACATCCCAATCGAGTCTTCATTATTATCATATCTCTCACCCTCTGGTGTCATTATTTCGGTATTCTATTTGAGGGAGATGTGAAAGGAAAAATCCAGCTGGGGATTTACACGTTACTCGTTGTTGCCAAGTTCTCTTTATTTCCATTATCATTTAACGTGACGGCCCATGACAGACAGAAAAGATTAAGAAAAAGGAGAGCAGAGAAAAAGCAAGTACAAAACCCGACTTTCTCATCCCCTTCTCTGTTATTCTCCCCAAATAAACAACAAGAAATAAGAGGAGTCTATATTATTATCTGCGTGTAATGAAAGTGAAGAAATCTGCTTAGGTTGCATTAGGGTAAACAAAGCGAGCACAAACACTCACCTGACAATGATTGACATGATTAAAGGCTGCCACGACGAACGCATTGATACTTTGCAACATTGAGTTATTTTTTACCTGAACAGAGACAGACATGAGATAAGGTTCAATATTTAGACACTTTGATTTATACATCTACATTATATTGTAAATTTATTATTACCCTGAACAAATATTCAATGAATAATGAGAAGTTTAAATCTGTACCAAAAAAAATATAAGCAAATGATGTTGTCATATTGAAAAAAAAAAAAAAAGAGAGAAAGAAAGAAAGAAAGAAAGAAAGAAAGAAAAAAGAACTTGTTTCTCTGTCATCTTCTTTTTGGTTGAAAAAAAAAAAAGTATGCAAGGTGTAAAGGCATCATTGGGAGAAACTAAAAATAACTTATTTGTAACACAAAGCATGTATTACGAGCAAGGACTTATACTCACCAGAGTGAAATCCTCCATAGAGAAAGCGTTGTCATTGCTTATCCAGTGATGGGGAAGTTTAAGTAACTCTGCCACGAGCCTTTTGTGAGAGAGAAATGAGAACATACATAAGCCATGGCATTGGGAATCACCTGCAGCTTGTTTGCATGGTAGTGTGACAAGAAGTCTAGCAAAACCAAGTCAAGAAGACGAAGACCATAAAGTTTAGAGTGGAAAATGTAAAGAAACAGTGGAGAAGAGTAGAAAAGAGAAAAAGCAAAGTGGGAGATAAATTGTTACAACCCGCAAAAAAAACCCAACAAAAAACAACACCATCAGCCTCCTCTCCCCGACCTACCAACTTACATTCTGCAAAAAAATAAAAAAATAAAAAGAGGCTGTCAAAACAAAATTAGAAATTAGGTTTTACCAAAAACTTAAAGAGAAGCAATCATGGTGAAGATTGGTCAATCAAAGAAAAGGATGAGAAAGAAAGAAAGAAAGAAAAAAGAACTTGTTTCTCTGTCATCTTCTTTTTGATTGAAAAGCATCAACAAACAAACAAAATAAAGCAAAAAAACAAAAAACAAAACAAAAAGAAATTGACGCAAGTGTTCCATCACAAAAAATAAATAAATGTGTAAGAAAACCAAATAAAAAGAAAAGTCAAAAACAAATAACAATCCTTTTCCCCATCTCCCGATCCCCCTTTCGCCCTTTCTGATAAGGATTAGTCCATCCCAAAAACACAAAAATAAGAAATTACTTATTAGAAAGAAATAAAGTTTATTGCTGCTTGCATCATCATCATGACAATAATAACAATATGTATGGGAAATTTGCTACATTGGCATACAAGTTATACAGTGAAATATAGAGTAGTACATAATACACAAGGAGATGAAGAAGAAGGAGGAAGAGGAGGAGGAGGAGGAGGAGGAGGAGGAGGAGGAGAAGAAGAGGAGGAGGAAGAAAAAGAAAAAGGAGGAAGAAGAAGAAGAAGAACAAGAGGAGGATGAGGAGGAGGAAGAACAGGAGGAGGAGGGGAGGAGGAGGAGGAGAAAGAAGAAGAGTAAGACGAAGAAAATTAGATCTGACACATAAGATAATGCAATAATGTTTAGTTTGATTTAATCTAGACGTCTACATCTAATTATGTGTCGGATCTAATTTTTCTTCGCTATGGGGTTCAGCCCCTTGCTTCAAAGTTGTGTCTAAGAATATGGGCTAGAGCTAGAAATAAGGTAAAAATCCTCTACAAGGCAATAAATAATCAAGCAATTTTACCACTTAAAAAATTTCAAATAAAAAATAATCATACTAGAACTGCTTCTCAAACTTTTACATTGCCATCTTCTAGGGTAGATAGTCATTTATATTCATACTTCCCTAGTGCTTTTAGATTATGGAAGAAATTGCCAGTTAGTGTAAAGTGCAGTAAAGATACAGAAGATTTTAAACAAAATCTAAAACATATAACATTGACATGAAAATACCAGCTTTTAGCAACGCGTTGACAAAAATACTCAGTTGGCTGAGTCTGTCAGATTTTATGAAGAAGAAGAAGACAAGGCGATGATACGATTTTTAACAACCATATGCACAGTCCAGTGCCCTGCTGCCCTCAATCTTTTTTTTTTTTTAACAAAGCGGTAATCATTCATACACCTGAGATGAGTGAGGAAATGTGTGTAAATAGCCTTTACTAACAGCTGCCATGGAGGAAAAAATCACTGCAGATGGGGCACACACTCATGATCCCAGACATAGACTTGTTCTCAAGTCCTGGCTATCAATCAGCCACAGCACCACATCTATGATTACTTGTGAAAGTTTTCTGATACAGGTCCTACTCTAGTCCTCTTGATCAGACTGATACAGGTCCTACTCTAGTCCTCTTGATCAGACTGATACAGGTCCTACTCTAGTCCTCTTGATCAATCTGATACAGGTCCTACTCTAGTCCTCTTGATCAATCTGATACAGGTCCTACTCTAGTCCTCTTGATCAGACTGATACAGGACCTACTCTAGTCCTCTTGATCAGACTGATACAGGACCTACTCTAGTCCTCTTGATCAGACTCAGTCAGGCTGTGATTTTGGGTCACACAAAAAATTAAACTTCTCGTATTGTCAATTGCTTATCCAATCTTCCTTTGAAGTGTTCATTGATTGTACATTGAAAACTGATGCTGGCAGCATATCAGATCTCCCCTTATTGTGAAGCTTCACTTTCTCAGGTTTGTTTACGGTCTCGTTATGAATAGTTGTGTTGAGTGTACATTCCCTATTTGTCTTCTTATGTGCTACTCTTTCGTTTTAAAGAAGTTTGCTGTCTCTTAATCGTACTTCTCACCAAGTACTTGTACAGGTCAATGACATCACCCCTGTGCATCCTCTATTTGATTGTTGGCACACTGAGCTTCTTCAGTCCTTAGACCCTGGCAACTATTTTGTGGCCTGTCTTTGGACAGCCTCTAAAGAAAAAAAAAATCCCCAACAAACAGCAAGAAAAGACAAACAAAAAGCAAACAAACACCAATCAAAAACAACAATAACAACAACAGCAACAAAACAATATACAGTGTCAAGGATATAAAAAAAGACTGATGATCTATTTACATGTCTGTAAATGTCTTATTTTTTTCAAGATAATATACAATTATGAAACAAAAACCCTAATCCAACAACCAACTTACAAACATTCGTCTTTTAAAAAGCCCTTCAGAAATGACGGACATAAATATGAACTCTTATACAGCAAATATCCATATTCATGCTCCCCAAACTTTACAAGAGGTTCCTTGATAGTCCCACCTCCCTGTCAATCCAGAAACCTTATCCATTCCCAGACGAACATAAAGAGCAGCAACTGCTTAACATTTTGCGTGTATTGAATTTTCAAGTATATGAATTCAGTCACCTTGGTATTCCCACTTTGACTCCGGTCAAGCCAACACATCTCCGCCTTACCGAAGCTAAGTTTTCTTTTTCACTTTTATTTAGATCTAGATATCATTTGTTTACTTTTCTCTATTTTAGTTTATTAATTATATTAGACATAACAATATGTAACAATTCTTGTCTTTAATGTCAGTTGACTATATTGTTGTTTGAAGAGGGGTTTAAACCTGAAATTTCACTGTTTTGTTTTGTCTTTATAGTGGAGATTTTAAAAATATTTTATCTTGTAGTTTATTATCAACTTTTTTTACAAGTGCATCATTCTGGTATACTTAGAAAATCTCCCACTCCCTTTAGCCAGGTACTCATTTTATACTAGAGAGGGGTGAGAAAATGTGTGTAAAGAGCTTTTTCAAAGAACTCAACTTGACATCTGTCGCTAGGATCTAAACTTGGGACCTCATGGTCTAAAGTCCAAGAGAGATTGCAATATATGTAAAACAAATAAGATCCCCAAAACAAACAAAAATTGTCTGTCTTATCTTGTATTATCTTCCCCTTCATTAAAATTACTATCTAAAATGTTTTTAAAAGATGAGGTTGAATATTAAAAGCAACACTATAAATGCAAAATAGAGAAGTCTGGAGAGGAACAATTGGGATAATCTCCAATGCCTAAAAGTTTGAAACGTAAGATGATCACAGTTTAGGGCAAGTGTCCTTCAGCGACAGTGGTTTACTTACTATAAACAACAAGGAAAATGACTGACCTTCTGTTTGGCAATTTCCTTCGACCCTTGTATCAACTCACTGGGGTCGGGGGGCAAAAAGTGCTGTGGAAAAAACCAACTCAAAGCAATCAAAATGGACTCAACCAACTTTTCATGGAATTGTTTCCATCTAATGTCTGAAGTACTGATGGTTGAAATGATCAATCTCTTCGAATCACAGACCAAAGGCTTCATTCTATCTTTTTCATGTCAATTTACTACCATCATCGATAAAATTGTTATCATGACCACCATGATTATTAACGTCATCATCGTCATCATCATCATCCTCCTCCTCCTCATCATCATTATCATCATCACCATCATCATCATCATCATCACCGTCATCATCATCACCATCATCATCACCATCATCATCATCATTATCATCATCATCATCATCTTCATCTTCATCATCACCATCATCATCATCATCATCACCACCACCATCACCACCACCACCACCACCACTACCACCACGACAACGACCACGACGACGACGACTACTACTACTACTACTTTTACTATTACTACAATGATAATAAATAATGAAGCCTATCAAACCTTTTGACGCATGAGCAGAAGTATATATGCGGTAACGGATTCGTCACTCCAATCCATAAGACTTCCCAAGCCAGTCTTTGACAGAGGAATTCCGCTGTGATTCACCATATGAAATTCATAACCTGCCCAAACAGACACACACACACATACATACACACACACACACACACACACACACAGAAAAAATGAAAAATACTTTGAAAAGTATGTCATAAGGCAACATTAAATCTTAATTAGAATCAAATGTAGTCCAGTAGGAGTTTAGATCAAACAAAATTAATTAGATGCAGAAACATGTTCTATTTATATAGCCTGAGGTGAGCGGTAAGAGAAATACAAAGAGAAGGATTCTGCATATTCCAGTAACCCTCTATCCCCACAGCAAAAAAAAACAACAAAACAACACAAACACAAGAATATACAATACACAATGACAAAATCACACACAAAGACAAACAAATCTTTCCCTCAAACTTTCAAACTTCCATCCGTCTCTCTTTGTGCAAAAACCCCAACGAAAACAAAACACAGACGCGTGGATCCCGATTAGTGCCGAGCGCGTGGGAAACGGGCCCGCTGTGAAGTACAGGGGACG
>JBBPCV010011457.1:0-10272 GCA_037974505.1 Plocamopherus tilesii
GATACACTATAATATATTGCAATACAATACAATATAATATGATATAATATCATATTATAAGCTATGATATAATATAATATGGCAATTATGAAGTGAAATAATGTATGCTTATATAGTGTAATAAACACTATTTAGCCTACTCATAGTGTAAGGGTTAAAGGCTTTGCAACCGGTACGAGCGTATATAATATTACTTTAGGGAATAAAGAGCCTAAGAAGACTAAGGTAGAAACCTATAAGGCCAACGTTGGAAACTGGGCTGTTCTTTCTTTCTTTCTTTCTTTCTTTCTTTCTTTCTTTCTTTCTTTGTCGATATGTATTTTAGCTTTCAGTGTCAGGCGTTTAAGTTCTCAAACCAATTCTCCTCCAGCCTTCCTTGTCCTGATATTTTCTGTTTCTTTCTCTGAGTGATATATTTCTATTCTTGAGAGAGCCTCTTTTATATCTTCCTCCCACTTTCTATTGGGTCTGCCTTTTGGCTTCTTGCCTTGGGTTTTAGCATTGTATACCGATATAGCTATTCTCTTATCATTCGCCACTCGTCAATACTTCAATGTAAAATTTTCTTGCTTTCTCACTTCATTGCAGGTCCAAAGACAGATCCGCCCATCCGGGGATATTTTTTTAACCCATGTTCGTCTCCAATGCATCGTCTCAAGAGAAGTCCAACGTCTACCAGCACTTCCACTTTGCGTTGTTCAACACGGATTCAAAATGTGTTCTGAGAATCAATCATCGCCCATTGTGTTTCCAAAAATCAATCTTCGGTGAAATGTAAGCAAGTGTGTGATGTCAGCCTCGTGTTCCTATGGATTATTTCAAATCGTTATCTGTGTAGTGAAGCGTTTTCGGATACTTATTCGTAAGATAGTTCACCCGACTTAGACATTCGTCATGGGTGGATAGTAAGTGAGGATTAAGAAATCGATATTACTCAACATGATTTGATTACGTCATCAATTGTCGTATTTGAAATCTTTTAAATGAACAGCGTTTGTGCTTTCGCGAACCACATGCATTCAATTCAGTCTCTGTCCATCAAATTCTCTTCATTATCCACTCATTAGCAATTTATCAGATATAATTTTTCAGAGCCTTTAAACGTTTCGTAAATGTGCAGGATTTGGCATTGCCGCTAAGTACGCTAAGTGCCGTCATAACTTGTCCCGCTTTTAGCGCGTACATAATATTTACGCACCGAAAATTCATTCATCGATTCATCTGCTTTACAATTTCCCGCCACGTCGGCAAAGTCGGATCGCCGACTTTACTTCTTCGAAATAATTTACGAATTATGCCCCAATGCTACTCGATTGCCCATCTGCACATGTCCCAAATGATTGCAACATAAAGCAAGTGACTGGCTTTCTTGCTTCATGGAATATAGCTTGCCAGGTCCTGTGGTTGCCCTGCTGCAAGAGGAAAAAGCCTCCTTGGCCCCCAAAGCCTATTTCATCAGCTCTGGCAAGAAGTCTATTAAAATCACGCTGGTTTACGCCAAGGACCAACACAAGTCATCCCCCGGCGAGGTTGGAGTGGCGGGGCCTGCAGAGAGCGTCCACCGCAAGAAACCCCGCCATGGCGTTTCCTCCAAGCAAGGTAAGAAGTCGACAGGACCCAGGCGGCAGGGCAGCCATAAGATGTACGAATCGCCGCCAAATTTGCGGCGCAACGACCCGCTTCCGTACAACAGCGACGCAGAGCAAATTTGCTCGACTCCCGAGTTCAACATGGGCACCTCCCACGGAGACCACAGGCCGCACATGTCTACGGTTGACAGCGGGCATCCCCCCTCGTCGACCCACCCATCCACGTCGGGCTCCGACGGCAGCCACCGACAGCCGGACGAGGGCGTCTCTGTCAGCGAGTCCGAGGGCGAGGAGGAGAGAGGGGACCGCGAGTGTGAGTCGGCGGAGAGCTCCAGCGATTCGGACAAACCCAGGACGCCGGGTCGGGAGATCGCCGCGCCGGAATCCTCTCTGGGTCCAGGAGAGACACCAGCGGCGAGTCGGGACGAGATGTGGCAAACGTGGACGCGAATTCCCCGATCACAGGCGGTTCACGCGGCTCACAAATTCCTGGCGGCGCCCTCGATGGCACCCGACCGTCGCTCCATGTCGCCGTCGGTAAGTAACCTACACAGAAACGCCTCAGGCGCGCTGTCTCAGCGAAGACCTCGTCTGCATGAAGGAGTGTCGTGGGATGGATCCGGAAACATGTGACCGACAGAATCAGAAGGACCAACTACACATTAAATACAATCAATAAACTATAATGTGGACGAAAACGTAAAAGGCAGCTATTCCTCAAAATGTTATCACCATGCAAAATCCCTCAAGTTCATTTCCGTCGCGGTCGGTTTTTACAAACAGGAATTTTTGAAGCGATTAATTTGTTTTTCTATGCATCATGAATGTTCCACAGAACTGAAAACACTATTTTTGGAAGGCCCAATATTCCTATAACTTATTCTAGGATGTATTATAATAATTAAACTGAGTTTGTTGCGTAATAATTAATGTTTTTTTATGGAAGGAGTGAAACTTCACCACATTGTTTTGCCCATTGTCTTGTTTTATCATGCAGTGCCATTCCGTGAGTAAAAGCAGCATCAAAGTTTGTTTAAGTTTATTTTATTGACTTTACATGGATTACATAATTTATAACATATTGACACAATCTGAAACGCATTTAATGTTCTTGTTAACCTTATACAAAATGCTTTTATTGTTTTTATTGATCTTATCAGAAATGCAGAATTTATTGTTGTTTATTGGACTGATTTCAATCAAATTTATTAATCATTGCAGAAGGCATAAGCTATCTACTTGGTACATGTATTGTTATAGAAACAATGAATATTAAACATGCTTGTTGTGGAGTCCGAATAGATTTTAAAAAGTAACTTAAATATATTGCTTCCACTATGTTTGCACAAGCCTTCATTCTGTAGTGGCATCGCAAATGCAATCAAGCGTCTCTAGGCAGCACAGCAGCAGATGCACGCACTATGAAGCATCCACAAAATTACCAATGCACGGCGTATGATTCAAAATTCCATTGGTTTTCCTTTATAGCAAAGAGCCAAAAGTACCAATGTATAGCGTGTGATTCAAAATTCCATTGGTTTTCATTTACAGCAAAGAGCCAAAAGTACCAATGTATAGCGTGTGATTCAAAATTCCATTGGTTTTCATTTATAGCAAAGAGCCAAAAGTACCAATGTATAGCGTGTGATTCAAAATTCCATTGGTTTTCATTTATAGCAAAGAGCAGTGTATAAAAGTACCAATGTAGGGCGTGTGTTGCAAAATTCCATTGGTTTTCATTTATAGCCAAGAGCAGTGTATAAAAGTACCAATGTAGGGCGTGTGTTTCAAAATTCCATTGGTTTTCATTTATAGTAAAGAGTAGCGTACACAAGTAAAGTGTAATATTCGCATGGTGCAACAACAAGGCAGTTAACATTCGCATTATTTAAGCACGACTTAGTTAACATGTGCATGATTTAAGGACAATGTAGTTAACATGTGCATGATTTAAGGACAATGTAGTTAACATGTGCATGGTTTAAGGACAATGTAGTTAACATGTGCATGATTTAGGAACAACGCAGTTACTATTTGCAAGATTTAAAAACAACGCAGTTAACATTTGCATGATTTAGGAACAACGCAGTTAACATTTGCATGACTTAAGAACAGTGTAGTTAAGATTTGCATGGCATAAAATGATCCAGTAAACATTTGCAGGCCTTTAAAACAACGCAGTTAACATTTGCATGGTCTTTATGACTTAGTAAACATTTGCATGATTTAAAACAACTTCGTTAACATTTGTCTGACTTAAGAACAACGCAGTTAATATTTGCATAACTTGAAAAGCAACTCAGTTAACATTTGCATGGTTTAAGAACAATGTAGTTTACATTTGCATGCTTTAAAACAACTCGTTTCACATTTGCATAATTTAAGAGCAATTCAGTTAACATTTGCATGCTTTAAGAAAAATGTTGTTAACATTTGCAGTGCCCAGAGTATTATCATGACTTTTGCTATAAAAGCTTTTTTGTGGGTTGATGTCTTTGAAGCTCAATGGAATGTCATCTTCGCAAGGAATTATGCATTTCCTTGAACAAAATAAATTATCATGATAAATATTAGTAAGAGTAAATCGCCGATGCCAGGACGATAGTTGGGATCCATACGTCGATACGTTGATCTGTCGGCCTAGCTATGTCAATGTTGATATATATAATAATGTGCCTTATTGTTGACTGGCTGTCCTGCTCTCAATGGGACAGACCTTGTATCACAACTTTTGCCAATGACAGTTTGGGCTGTCGGCATCTTATCATCGTTTATCATCATCATCATTGCCATCATCATCATTGTCATCATCATCATTGTCATCAGCGTCACCGTCATCGTCGTCGTCGTCAACGTCGTCGTCATCGTCATCGTCATCGTCGTCATCATCATCATCATCATCATCATCATCACCATCTTCATCATCATCATCATCATCATCATCATCATCATCACCATCTTCATCATCATCATCATCATCATCATCATCAACATCATCATCGTCGTCGTCGTCGTCATCGTCGTCGTCATCGTCGCCATCATCATCATCATCGTCGTCATCATCATCGTCATCATCATCATCATCTTCATCATCATTATCATCATCATCATCACCACCACCACCACCACCACCACCACCACCATCATCATCATCATCGTCATCATCATCATCATCATCATCATCATCATCATCATCATCATCATCCTCATCATTATTATTATTTTTATTTCAGACTACCAGGAAATTCATGATGAACCAAAAACACTGGAAAAAACGATGTGGTGGAGATAGCGTAGGATTCCCTGTCTTTCGTCAACATGGACGCGAGAGGCTCATACATGAATACGCATTATCTCCCTTGCAAACATGGCAAACATGGAGTTCTAATAGTCTTCCTGGTTTGTGTGTGTGTGTTTGTGTGTGTGTTTGTATGTGTGTTTGTGTGTGTGTTTGTGTGTTTGTGTATGTGTATGTTTGTGTGTGTGTGTTTGTGTGTGTGCGTGTTTGTTTGTGTGTGTGCTTGTATGTGTGTTTGTGTGTGCGTTTGTGTGTGTTTGTGTGTGTATGTATGTGTGTGTATGTGTATGTTTGTGTGTGTGTGTGTTTCAAACTGACAAAGACCATAAACGTTGATGTGAACGGGTTACTAATGTGAGTTAAATGGGAGCAAGTTATTTAATTTGGAGAATAAAGTGAACGAGTTACTAATTTGGAAAATAAAGTGCTTCTAATTTGAAGAATAAAAGGAACGAGCTTCTAATTTGAAGAATAAATGGAACGAGCTTCTAATTTGAAGAATAAGGTGAAAGAGCTAATTTGAATAATAAAAGGGAACGAGCTTCTAATTTGAAGAATAAAAGGAACGAGCTTCTAATTTGAAGAATAAAAGGAACGAGCTTCTAATTTGAAGAATAAAGGGAACGAGCTTCTAATTTGAAGAATAAAGGGAACGAGCTTCTAATTTGAAGAATAAAGGGAACGAGCTTCTTATTTGAAGAATAAGGTGAAAGAGCTTCTAATTTGAAGAATAAAGGGAACGAGCTTCTAATTTGAAGAATAAAAGGAACGAGCTTCTAATTTGAAGAATAAAGAGAACGAGCTTCTAATTTGAAGAATAAAGGAACGAGCTTCTATTTTGAAGAATAAAGGGAACGAGCTTCTAATTTGAAGAATAAAGGAACGAGCTTCTATTTTGAAGAATAAAGGCAACGAGCTTCTATTTTGAAGAATAAAGGGAACGAGCTTCTAACTTGGAAGTTAAGGTGAACGACTTCTAATTTGGGAATAACGGTGAACGAGTTACTTTCTTGGAGATAAACGAGCAGAGCTTTTTTTTTTTTTTGTTTCGCTTCGTTTTCTATTTGTTTCGTTTTATTTTTGGTTTAAGGAATTTGTTCACTTCTCTACGAAGGTGCTTCAAATTAATTGTATTCAATTCTCTACGTACTATAGGCAATATCTGATTTATTTAAAACATTGATTTAAAATCTACTTTCTTTTATTGGATACTACTACTTCGATTCGTATGACATGAATAGTTGATATTAAAAAAATAAGAAGAAGCTTTACTAAACCTCCTATAAATACATACTTAAAAACAAACTTATTTCCGAATGTTTGTTGCTATGCATGTTTAGTGTAATGTTATTTTTGATCAGGCGTAACCTGTTAGACCTTAAATATTATAAGTGATTAAGACAGCCTCTTGTAAAGCATATCTCTTACTTTTGACATTTAAAAAGTTTCATCAAAAGAAAAAAAAGCGTTTAATCTCTCCTTTTTAAAACGGCATATATCATTCTTTCACGCGGTCTACGAAATAAAGAGAAGAAAAGGTAATGTCAAGGTCACGTGATGTGGTTTGTATAATGCACAGTAAGTGGACTTAGATCAACATGCATACATGCGGGAATACAATGCTGATTGGCTCGTGTTGCATTATTTAAAACATGCTTTTTAAAAATATTAATAGATGAAATAAAATTAAATTTCACTCTGTTCACCCCAGAAGGGGAATTTGTCTTTTGGTTTTCGACCGAAAATCGAGCGTAGGCCGCTATATCAGCTCGGCAAACGGAGGAAATTTTAATGTAAATAACCTTGCCGCCCAAGGGTTAAATCACAATGGGCTCAACGGTACTCGAACCCAAGACCTTTCAGTTGCAAGTCCAAAACGCTACCGCTGAGCCATTGTGACCATATTTTGATTTTTTTCCTTAACGTTATAATTATTGTAGTTAGATATTTTAGGGTTTAATTCTTTGACTGCCACTAGCCGATACATCGGGATGAGCATGATTTAACTCTTAAACTACAATGTGCTCTTATATCCGGGCGAGTACGAACGTGCTCATCCCGATATATGGAAAAAAATGTATTCAAAGAGTTAAATCATGCTCATTCCTAACATGGGCTTATGGCAGTCAATTATATAAATAGGACCTATGACGATATATCGTCGATTGGCACTGAAGGGGTTAAAAGTATCATTGATGCAATAATAAATATTCTCTGCATGCATGGTAAAACATGAAGAAAATGCAGGCATTCTTTCTTGATTCAGAACCACCAGCCACTTCATAATCTCTGCACTTTCTACAGGCGGTGGCATAGCTATTACTATTATTTTCTTACCTTTTATATTTTTAAAGAAAGGTAGGTTTTATCTGGGGATTTTTAGTTTGGTTTTGTTTTTGATAGTACACCTACAAGTTTATATTTTGCAAATGGTTTTTAAAACGTGTTTGCATGGCATTCCGCACCACATTGCGTCTTGTAGGCTTCCATCAGTACTTGGCATCAAATCCGTTGTTGTTTTAACTTTCAGCGAGTTGACAAGATCTCGTCTAAGCTATTTCTTCTTTCGGTTTATCCCGTGGGGGTCGCCACAGCTGATCCTTCGTCTTCAACCGACTCTGTTCATCGCATCCTCCTCCGTCACACCAGCTGCCTTCATATCTATCTTAAGTCCACCTATATATTACCTTCTTTTCGGTCTTCCCATTTTCCTCCTACCTGTTACTGACATCTTCTGCATTTTCTTAAAATGTACTCTTCATCTCGCCTCTGAACAGGACCAACCCGTCTCAATCTAGATTTTCTCACCTTGTCTCCAAACCTGGCTACGTGGGCATTCTCTCTAATTCTCATCTAAACTTAGTTTCTTTTTTAATTAGATTCTACATATCTAAAGATTTTCACCATTTCCCATTTGCTTTGCAATTATTTTAGATTCATTCTACGATAGTTTTTGTTCATTTTTTGTTGGTTGTCCTTGAGGAAGGGTTCGAATCCGAATCTTCGTTTTAAGAGCTTTGCTTTGGTGGTATTTTTAGTATATTATGCTGTTCTTTACAACCTGTTGAAACCTGGCCGCTTCTTTTGCCCTGATGTGCCCCCCCCCCCCAACTTTACGATACCGACGAGACAACATGGGATTGACGTGACGTGACGTGACGTGACGTGACGTGTTCTTACAGTGATATGTCGTCCTTACACTATACTTCGCTTTCTTCTAAGTATGCTTTTTTTTTATAAATAATATTCTTTTTGCTATAAATATTTTTGTTTTTCTTACAGTGATATTTCTTCATTACGCTCTACTCCGCCTTGTCTTTCAAGCGTACACTTTTAACAAGCATTGTTTTGTTGGTATTGATATATATATATTTTTTTATATCAGTGCTAATTTACTATAGATCACACGCACACTGCTGGCGTTGTCTATAGCTACATGCCATAATTCATGCTTCATGCGTTGAAGATTTCAAATCAAGGGACATAATTCACATTTTATATAGGAAACATAATGCCATGCAATTTTAATAACACCAGCATTAGGACCAACCAATCAACTGTGAGTCAATTAAAAATATACAGCAATCAATCAAAAGAGAAGAAGTATATGGAAGTAAATTACTTGAATCAAACAAATAAACAAGTGCTTTGAAGAAAAACAAATATTAATATCAATAATAGTGGTAAATTTCATTTCAAAATCTGGTTCAAATGTAGAACTGTATTATTGAAGGATGGAGGATGAGACATTGGCTAGGGACAGGGGTAGGGTGGGGAGGAAAGGCAGTGGGAGGCAGGGGTTCGTTTTCTTCCCATGAAGTCTTCGTTAATATATTATTATCTTTACAAGGCCAAATGGATTTGCAAGGCTCCGGAAAACGGCCAGTAGGTCCACTTTGAATAGTTGCCGTCCTGGTTTTATAAAAACTATTCTGTTTTGCTTTCTTTAAATAATAAATATATGCAATAGATACAGATTTATACAAATAAAGCAATAAATGGAATGTGAACGATATAAACAGAATTGTAAATGATAATCAAATAAGGTCAAGTAAAATCAATAAGGAATATAGATAGATAGATAGATAGATAGATAGAGAAAGAGAGAGAGAGAGAGAGAGAGAGAGAGAGAGAGAGAGACATACAGACAGACAGACAGACAGACAGACAGACAGACAGAGAGACAGACAGACAGACAGACAGACAGAAAAGTACAATGAAATATAGACATGAAAAGAAAAGAAAGAAAACAAAAGAAACAAGGAGGAAAGAAAGAGAATGGAGGATAAAAAAAACGAACAACGAAAATCAGCACAACGTCGTAGTACAAAAAAGCAATAATATGCTTGTTTAAGTCTTGGCTTCATTCAGTTCAGGAATTCAATCAATCACTGGCCAACCGCTTGCTCGGTGACTAGCCAGTGAAAGTCCTGGCGCATGCGCAAAAAAAAAAAAAAAAAAAAGAAAAAAAAAAAAAGGATTTCAACTTTCTGACTGCCGTATCGAACTCACCGTCGAAATCGGATGACGTCTTAATTGGGGCTTTGTCTGCCATAAGCCAATAAATTGGGTTGATCATGATTTAACTCTGACTAACAAAGAGTTAAATCATGCCCTTGCCTACTATGGACTTATGGCAGTCAAGTATTTACTGAATCAATAGTATGTGCACTTGATCGGGTCGTTCATTTCATCCGTCGCCTTGCAGCCGAAAGCGTCCGAAAACTCTTGTATCTGGCTAACCGCCGTGTTGACCTTGAGGTCATCGGAGAGTCTCCCAAGGAAAGCGTTCATCAGATCCAGGAAGTCGGATCGCTTGGAGCAGTACGCCTGCGCGAAGGACACGAAGAACATCTGCGAGTCGGTCATGCCCATCCCCGGCAGCATCCGCTCCCGGATGCCTCGTTCTGACACCCACTTCCGGTAACCATTCAGGGCCAGCTTGATCCCGCTGATGGTGGCTATGCCCTCGGGCGAATACTCTTCAGCGTAAACGGGCAGATGGTACACCTCTCCGTCCAGGTCGACGGTTTGGTTGATGTTGCGATAGACGTCCACCGAGCAGTTTGAAGTCACTTGGTACATGATCTGAGACTTGTTGGTCCACCAGCTTTGGTCGTTGTCCATGTACTTGCCGTATTTGTCGTAGCGCCTGCCGTAGTCGTCCACGACGTGGTGGAGAGCTCTGCCCATCAGGCTTCCCACCGAGCCGAAAGTGTAGGAGTGGGGGTCTTTGTAGTCATACAAAGGGGCCTGGAGGACACCTGGGCATGCGGGATTGTAATTATAGGGGGTTGGTTTGAATACGGGTTGGCAATATGCACACAAAATGGTTGGGTTTGGGTTTGCGTGGTGGCATGGAGAGTGACGGAGGGGATATATATA
>JBBPCV010011678.1:0-10271 GCA_037974505.1 Plocamopherus tilesii
TGATGAGGGAAGTGGTGATGAGGGAAGTAGCGCTGAGGAAAGTGGTGATGAGGAAGATTCTCTTGAAAAACGGATGGACTGCCAAATGCAGAATAGAGGCCTTTATAGTATTCTAAAGAAGGAGGATAATAAGGCACTGGAAGATAGTCCCGTCGATCATGGAGAAACCACTGTACTTTCTTTAGACACTTCTTTACTTGAAACTGGAGTTACAGATCAAAATCCCATATCCTCTATTTGGAGTAAAAAGGATCAACCTGTGGATGGATGCTTTGCAAAGTGTATTCCCCCATATCAAAAATGTGTAAAAGTTGATGTATACAATGAGTTTCCTAATATGTGCCATCTTTCTGCTAAAACTTCTGGAGAAAGCAATGGGAATGGCTTGAGTTTCTTTGACATTCAATCTACGTCTTGGACAGTTGTTGACAGTGGTATGGAATCTTTTGCAGAAACAATTAACGCATGTGCAGACCATCACGAGAAAACATCATTAACAGTTTTTCCGCAGGCCACCAAACCGCTGGAGGCGGATGCCGCTTCTCTGTCGTCATCTTTCGATGCCCTCTTCAAGCACATCGTTTTAAGTCCTCCAGTAATTAGTAATGACTTCTTTCCTTCTAATAATCAGCTCATCCCAAAGGACACATGTTTCTCATCTATTGTTTCAGCGCCTCCACCTTTGACTCGCGCAAATTTGGATACCACAACATTGATTACATTGGTGTCATCCGTCTCACATGGGAAATGCTATTACATTTTCCCAACTAAAGTACTCAATCTGCAAGCGGAAGAAGAGCGAAGGACCCGTGCCCTCCCAGCACTGAGGAAATACCTCGAGGGTAAGTGTATCCCGTCCCTTTTAAAATGAAACCCATTGTTAGTGTGATGATTACATTCACAATCAGTGCAATATGTGAACCTCATGAAATATTTTAATTGGTGCTTAGACCAGTGGAAAGAAAGAACTAGAGTTTTAAATTGTGGTTGAATTGTACATTTGGCTTTACATCGTATATCTGCGCTCCAAATACTTTAAGACCGATCCCCTACTCAACTCGTAGAGGAAGGCCTTATTAAATATAACACTAAACCGAATAAGATCAAATGTAGGGAAATGTCTTTCCACAAATCAAAGTGGTTTTCGTCCAAATAGAATTACAACAGACGCAGTTTGGACACACAAATGGCTAGCTGCTAAAGCCTTGAAAGGAGATGTCAACATCAAAACGTCGGGCATTAATATATCCGCGGCTTTCTATATAATAAACAGAAGCCAAATTCTAGATATTGTCAAGTCAACAGTTAACAAGGACGAGGTCAGGATTGTTTGCTGCCTACTTAGCAATACAAAAATAAATACATGTACTAGAATCAATGACTCATCAAAATCAAATACATTCATGAGCAATGTCGGGACTCTATAGGGAGATAGTTTAAGTCCTGTTCTTTTAACCATCGACTTAGAATACATATACTACATTGTACGAACCGAATCTTCATACGAAAATGAAATATCAAATGAAATAGCATACGCCGACGATGTGGATTTTATTGCACAAGAATACGCCAACGCCGGCAAAATCCAAGAAACGCTCCAAAAGTACCAATTTAAAATCAATAAAGAGAAGAAGAATTCAAATCATTATCAAGGAACGAAGAAGACTGGAAAAAATAAGGAAAGTGGCCTCACTCATCGGCGATCAAGAAGATGTAGAAAGAAGAAAACAACTTTCCTCAGCAGCCCTGTATAAACTAAATCACATCTGGATTAAAGGAAACAAGCTCAAAACAACAAGCAAAATTCATCTCTACAAGTCATTAGTGAAATCCATACTGCATAACTGCACCACATGGGTCCTCACTCAAACTGAGGAAGAGAAAAGCAATGCTTTTCACCGAAAGCAATTAAGAGAGATCATAAATATACGATTCTCCGTCAAAATCACAAATAGATCGCTATACAACACCTTCTTGGATAAGCCTTTTTCACTGCAGAGAAATCCCTGCCAACAAAGCAACGAGAGCATATTTCATCCAACTTGGCAATAGATTCATAGGAAGGCCGAAAAAAACCCTCTCAATTGTCCTCAACCGAGATCTCGCACTTATCGACCATCCACAAACCCATTCAAACAGTGATCTAGATAAGATCACCTTACTCGCGCAGGACACAAAAAATTGGCGAGACCTCACAACTAGAATAAGGGAAGCCGCCGAAGCATCTTTGACGGTGAACTGGAAAGCGACATGGCCTTAAGTCAAGCCGTATATCCGTTGTCACTGTCATAATAATATGTTGATTAACGTTTGGCGAATCAGTTTCAATCTTAATGATCAATCAACATTTAAAGCTAAATTTCAATATGCATCGAGTTTCCTCATTTCCCCAACAAGTTCTGTTCTGTATTTCACGGTATAGCGACTCTATTATGTATCATCAAAAACGTAATTCGATCTTGATGTTATGTAAAATCTTATTGACAACAATCCTCATTAATCACTAAGTTTTGTATTTAAATACACTGTACACGAACCTCTTCTATAGCTGGTTGAAATGGAAACTTTGCTGTGCATGTGATATGAAATCCTGTAACATTGCAAGTTCTCAGGGGGGGCAGTAATGTTTGTCGTACTATTGACAAGGGTTGATACGTTCAATGAGATCGTGTCCCATGATGACGATCTAGAGCCTTTAGGGAAGCTGCAAGCGGCCACCTACTGGAAAATATTATACCATTGTTGTCAATAAGGAGATGAACAATCCCCTGGTTTAATGGGTATAAGAAATGTTCATCCAGGACTCGAAGACTAGATAGACAATTTCTGTTGTGTGAACAAATATTACGTTTCTCACGCTTTTGTCGGGTTTAATAACTGCAAGCTGCCACTCCTAGGCCAGGAATGACGAGATATATTGCCTTAGTGGAAGTGATTGACAAATGCACCTATTCACATATATGTAGACACAAGTATGAGGCGAGGGGCAGAATTATAAGACAAAGAAATTATTAGATCTAACACACTAGATTTAGACAAATTATGAAAGCCCCATTGAAAATATTTACAAATACAGAGCAAAGAATTTAATAAAGAAAATTCGGAAATATAAGGGAAAAAAAAGTGAGGTTCCACTGAGAATTGAAATTTTTCTTTCTTATTTTTCCTATTTTTCCTTATTAAATTCTTCCCTCTATATTTATTGTAAATATTTTCTATGGGGCTTTCATAATTTGTCTATATGTATTGTTGGATGTGTTTCCGTGATAATGGTTGACATTGTGTATTTATTTACAATATCTATGGAACGCCATTTATCTTACCATCCAAGTATATAGAGAGGATGGAAAACCAGAAGAGATTATTAAATTTGTTACTTAGACTTACTTCTTCACTTGGGGGCGTGTTCGTCAACTCGACACTTAGCAATAAATTAGCACTAGGTTTTTTCGTGAATTTAGGATTGAGCGGTGATCACTAAGCGTAGGCCGATCGCCATTAGAGTTAGTAGACACGTAAGTAATAAGAGATCAGTCCCATATTATTATTATAGGTATATTATAGGCCGTTGCACCGAGAAAAGGACTTACACTTTATAATATAGTTAGTAGAACGCCAACTACATAAAAAAC
The DNA here is from genome assembly GCA_037974505.1 of Plocamopherus tilesii. Classification (NCBI taxonomy): domain Eukaryota; kingdom Metazoa; phylum Mollusca; class Gastropoda; order Nudibranchia; family Polyceridae; genus Plocamopherus; species Plocamopherus tilesii. The sequence continues at coordinate 3,633 of JBBPCV010011678.1, forward strand.
AATTAAGTAATTGCCACATGGCTCTATTTCTTTCTTTTTATTTATGAAACATGTCGACAAGATCATGCCCCAAAAATCACTTCTTAGGTTGTGTTATTTAATATTAGAAGTCCATCGTGTTTTAGGGGTGGAAGAGATCTTCAGTCCTAGTAAAGACGATGCGAGGGAATGCAACAATAACAATGAATCGTTCTTATTAAAGCGCATAATCCCATGAAGTACAAGCTTTATGCGCTTTACAAGATTATATGCAATAATGGCGTATATAAATGTTATATAATATATATATTTATACAAGATTAAAATACATAGTGTAAATTCATAAAACATGAAGATTTAAGATCTTCAAATTCGAAGTAAAAGGTACTGTTATTTATTTTAAGGATTACTTATGCACATGCAAAATCAAGTTCATTATAAAAGTATAATAGTAGAATATAAACGATATATTGGTATATGCGATAACAAATCTAGGCGCTAAAAAGAAAGGTTTTTAAACTTCTTAAAACTTGTGCACGACTTACTTTCTTTCAGGGGTTTAGGGAGTGAGTTCCAGTCTAGCATTCTTGGTATTAAAAATAAAATAGTGTCATTCGAAATACAAAGTTGTCCTGTTTTAACATAGGGAATGGGAATGACTATGATGTAGGATTGTGCGGCTTGTAGATACTCGTATGATAGAGTATGGCTAATATATAATTTTGAAATTGACTGTTTTTTATAATGTGTTTTGTTGAAAAGCATACGTTCACCGGGATTGAGGGTGTAAAAGATACACTTAAGATCTACAATATTCCAACCAGCCAGGCCATTCAGCTTGCCAGAGATCAAAAGCTCTTTCTCCGCTCGAAGCTTCTGGAATATGTCACCAGGCGTAGACATATGATGCGGATAGAAAACGGTGACTTTGTTGAGCGTTCTGTAGTTAACGCAGATTCTGTTTGAACCGCCCTTCTTCTTCACGACGACAACTGGCGAAGCATAGGCAGACGAGCTTTTGCGAATGATCCCAAGGTCTTCCATTGATCGTAGCTCTTCCTTCAGGGAATTTCGCATTGCGTATGGGACCGGATACGGGCGTTGACGAACGGGAATATTCGACGTCAGGTTGATGTAATGTTCTGCCCACTTGCAGCTTCCAGGTATATCTGTGAAGACTTCATGGTAGGTACCGAGACATCATTGGACTGCTGGCGTTGATCAGGCGTTAGTTGCGTGCCAAAGCAAAGATCTTCCATTGTCTCCTTCCGTGTTAAAGTTATTATGTCAGCTAGGTGATCAGCTGACGAAACATCATCCTCCGAGTCGGTGTCTTGGATGATCGCCTCTCTAGCTGGATACGTAATATCAACAGGGACGTTTGCTGATCTCTCATCATCACATGTAGTACACTGGGAGATTGACGGGTTGTATATGTCTCTATCATCCGTCTCTTGATCGGTCTTGAGCCCATCACCACACAGGCGGTCACGATCACAGTCCAAATCGATGTGCTCACCGAGAACACTGCAGTCGGGCCGGACAGGGTACTTCCACACTACACAAGGCTTAACGAGTCCACTGTCTGACAAGGTACCTCACTGCACACCATCGGGTCGAATACTTCCGTGGTAAAACTGGCATCACATCTCAGATCGGTTAGCCTCGACAGAGGAACATACCCTGCATCACCATCATCGGGTCAGGTATTCTCATGACTGAGGATAACTTTTGGAATGGTCTAAGAATTCTCATAACGCGAGTTAAATTTTGACTATACAACTTTTGGGCACTAGTTTTACTTTGCCTAACATAAGCTAGTTCTTTTCCACCTAGTCCCACCTTTGCCAGACAAGAGGGCGTTGCCGATTCCTTTGAGATTTTTTCTAGCTCGGACGTCGTTTTGCTGGTCGTCAGATCTTGAAATGTATCGTTCGAGTAAATTGATGTGATATGTATACTCCTTTCCTCCAATCTTCACTTTATAATCTCTTGGTCCAACAACGCTTGTTACTACTCCTGGGCCTTTCCACTGGACAAGCAATTTGTTTTCGTCAGTTGGCAGTAATACAAGTACTTAATCACCTTCATGGAACTTTCCGTCTCTTGCTTTTCTGTCGTAATATTTCTTTTGTTTTCCTTGTGCTTTCTTCAGTTCCTCCAGTGCACGCTTCCATGTTTCTTCAAGACGTTCCCTCAATTCCAGAACATATTGATAACTGGATCGTATTTCCATTTCATTTTCCTCATGCGTCCAAAGCTCTCGCAGAACTTCCATTGGTCTCCTTACACTGTGACTGTACAAAGGGTCAAAAGGTGCAAATTTCGTTGACTTTTGAGGAACTTCTCTAAATGCAAACAGTAGCGGATTGATGTATCTGTGCCACAGCTTTGGCTGCTCTGCACACAATCGTCTCAATGTCTTCTTGAGCGTGCCGTTAAATTTCTCCACAAGTCTATTACACATCGGGTGGTATGGAGTAGTTGTTGCCTGTTTTATTCCCAACAAACTGCAGACTTATTTCATGCAATAAGATATAAACTGTGTCTTTTGATCAGACAGTACTTATTCCGGTAGTCCTATCCTTCTGTAGATATTGATCAGCGCTTCCGCTACAGATTCAGTGTCAATCTTCTTCAATGGAACAGCTTCGGGATAACTTGTTGTATAATCCACCAGCGTCAAGATGTATCTGTGGCCTTCTTCGCTGCATGGATTGATTGGTCCGACTAGATCGACCGCTACTTTCCTAAACGGGGTGTCTACCATAGGTATACATTGTAATGAAGCCTTCAGTGTTGCTCCTTTGTGGACAGTTTTTTGGCATATGTCACATGATCTGCAGTGTCTCGTAATATCTCCTTCAATTCTAGGCCAATAAAAATTGCTCATAACTTTCTCCTTAGTATTCTTGATGCCGAGATGTCCACCAAGAATAGAGTCGTGTGCCCTCTTCATGACATAATCTCTCAGTTTCTTGGGAAGCACCACTTGCTTCGTAGTCGCTTTGAGTCTTTTGTCATCATGGATCCTATGTAAAACTCCATTTGATGTCTCAAAGTTAGTGAACTACCGTGTTCCCTCTTCCCTTTTGAGTTATCTTCTCCTTTAGTTTCATGATTTCTTCATCATCCTTTTGAAGTTGAATGAGATCTTTCTTATCACCATTCACGTGCCTCTCGACATCAGGCACCTACAGTGTCGTACTTCCTTTCCTCTTCTCTTGTGCCCGCGTCGTCACTGCTCCCGCTATCATTGACTTATTTGGGTTGTCTGGGCTCCTCCCTCCATCAACATTTCCAATCACTAAGTAGCAGATAACTTCAGGGATGTATAACACAGTTACTTGTCCGGTAAGGTAAACTGTTCGTACATCAATCAGTTCTTCCTCTGCCAGCAGAACAATGCTATCAATCTTGGCAATAAATCTCGTGTTGCCCGTGAGCTGTCCTTCGCTCAACCATTTTCGCCGAACCACCACGCCTTCACAGTCAGTATCCCTCAGGACTTCTACATAATTTTCTCCGACGAATCCTTCGTCAACGGTAGCTTGAGATTCCTCCCCGGTCTCTCCTCTCTACACACATTACAGCTTGCAATCGGCGTGCTCAACTGCAACTTTCCGTCCTTGACAGTTGTTTTAACGTCCAATCCAGTTTCAGCCGTCAACGTATTATCCGTTGATACGATCCTTTTCGAGTCAGTCTGCAATGTTATAACTGCTGCCGCTTTCTCTTCGATCTGTGTCTTGTTCCAAGCACGTGTGCATTTCTTTGTGATATGGACTGCCTTTCCGCATTTAAAACATCTCATCTCCTTCCTGTCGCTTTCCTTGCATTCAGTTGCCTTGTGCCCTTGCATATTACATTTGAAGCATATTATGGTCACCTTTTGAGCTGTATTTGTTTGTTTCTGATTGTCTTCCCTTTTACTTGTTCTTGATTTCGAAGCGAGGTGTCTCCCTCTAGCTGCGAGGAAATTTTCAGCTGTCGTGGCTACATCGTCTAGGGTACAGCATTTGTTGTTTCTGATAACAACAGCTAGAACATGTGGACAGACTTCCATGAACTGTTCCTCCATGATGAGTTCTCTCAGTCCTTCATATGTCTCCTGTGTTTTTGACAAATTCACCCATCTCTTCAAATACGTCTTTAAACGAGTTATGAGCATTCCAGCACTTTCTCCATATTCCTGCCTGCATTGTTTAAACATGATGCGATAATCATCCTCTGTCAATTTGTATCGCTTTTGGAGGGCTTCCTTAACTCCTTCATAATCTTTGGCTTCCTCACAGATAGTCGACAATAACAATCCAAAGCTCTTCCTGTTAAGAGGGCTGACAAGTAGGTCGTCCAGACTTCCTTTTCCAAGTTGTTTGTTTCAGCAAACCTTTCAAAACGTGTGAGCCAGCTATCTAGATCGTCCTTTTCATCCATAAATGACGGCAGTTTAGACAGCTTAGATTGTTGATTCATCATCATCCTGCTTCTGAGCATGTCTGCATCTTGCTCATGATTTTCATATTTAAACTTTTTCAGTTTCAGGTTAACAGGGACTTTTTCCATCTCAAGAGCTTATTCTCTTTCTCTTTCTCTTTTCTCTCTTTCCCTTTCCTCCTTCATTCTTTCTTTGAGATAGTGCGTTCTTTCTTCTCCAGTGAAGCCTAAAACATTTGCCTCCTCGGCTGATTCTGCAAATAACTTAGACATGACGGTGAAATAAAGGCCACCTTTAGTAGGCATTTGCAAATGCCAATCAATCCACCTTTTTAAATATGAATGAAAGAGTGACCTACTGACTTAAAACCCTTGCGTAGAACAGTCGTCCGAATATTCCAACTGGGCTGCTCCATATATTTGTCTTGTGATGTCTTGTCTTTCCACACCGTCCTATTTACTGGTATATGTCGCAATTTTTCTAGATCCTTAGTCGTCTTTAACTTGAGTGCGGCGTTATGATATTTTTTTTTCAGGTCTTTTCTAAGTTTACTTATTATTTATGTCTTTTGCCTGCCTCTCCTTTTGTGCCTTCTTCTTGCAAGAATGCCAACATTGCCCGATTCCCGGGGGTATTTTTGTCCTGTCTCAAGATATGTCCAAATAGACGCCATCTTCTTTCCAGCATTGTAATTGTTAATGGGATCTCTTTAGTTTTCTTATAAAGCGATTTATTCCTGGATTTTTTATTTTTATTTTTATTTTTTTTTTTTTTTTTTGGTATCTGATGTTGAGAACTGTACGAAGTTGCCGACTGTGGAATGTGTCAAGTTTATGTTTATCCTGTTTTGTAAGTGCCCAAGTTTCGCAGTTATATAAGAGGACAGATTTTTCAATTGCCCTGTACAATGCTTTTGAAAGTTGTTTTATCTTCCTCATCGCCTAGGAGCGATCCAACCTTTTTCACTTTTCTCCAACAATCGTTATCTTTTGTAATTTTAGTAAATTCTGTTTTATTTTCGTTTACAAGGAGGTTTAACTCGCCGATATGTTTTTTAAATTTCGTAGTGTCTTTAAACACTGTCGACGTCATATGCATATAATACTATTTCGTATGGAATGGTATTTATCTGCAGCTGTCTTAGACCTCTCAGTGCGTGTTCCAAGTAGATTGTAAACAAGACTGATGTTGAGGTTTTGAGGTTGAGCTTGATATTCAAGAAAGCAAATGGGTTACTAGTATTCCAAAGATGGAACATCAATAACTGTTCTCTACCTGTTAAAGTTAAGGGCTACAAAATATTCGTGAAACCAAACCACATCAGCAACACAGAGAAGATGATAAAGAAAAATACAGAAAATGCAGGCAGATTAATAACGAACCAACAACTGAATTTCTCGTAATATCAGGTAATACAAAAAACATGAAAAATTTGACGACACAGTCTACATCCATGCACGAGAAATACAAGGTACTGGATGCGAAATTATAATGCAAAAAAAAACAACCAACATGTACTACTCGAATCAGTTTGAGATAATGCTCTGCTAAATACATGACAGAAAAATTTTGTTTGATACGCCAAAAAGATATAAAAAGTAATAACATCAGTAAGGGACTAATTGGGAACAAGAACAAGACCCGGGGAATGAGGCGGAAAAACTACGTCACTTCCGATTCAGTGTTTGGTTGTGTCCCTTGATGAGCCATTTCTTCTAGCTTAACAATTACCTTCGAGAACACGACCTTCTGAGTATTTGTCTGCCTGCCTGCCTTTCACCCACACTACCAGTGCGTCAGTTTTTCTCTCCTCTGTCTATAACTATCCGTCTGTCCGTCCGTCTCTGTCTCTCTGTCTCTCTCACTCTGTATATTACACACACACACTCCCATAGACCAATACGCAAACGTGCACAATCACTCACACACACACACACACACACACACACACACACATACACACGAGTATACTATGGTGGACAAAGAATGAAAACCTCGCTGAACTTTAAATACGTACTATATCTTCATGGCTTTGCATAAAAATCTGCAAAAGTCTAATGTAATTCAATTAGAGAAGGCAGGTGACCTTTCATAAGAATCTGTTGTTCTTTTTCTCCTCCCCCTCCTCCTTCTATTCCTCCTCTTCTTCTACTTCTTTTTCTTCTTCTTCTTCTTCTTCTTCTTCTTCTTCTTCTTCTTCTTCTTCTTCTTCTTCTTCTTCT
>JBBPCV010011789.1:0-10270 GCA_037974505.1 Plocamopherus tilesii
ATATGTATTGTTTTATATGTATAATACCAGCTGTAATGAAACGTAAGCATTTAATAATCTTAGAGGAATCTTGAGAATATATGATGTTAGGAATCTGTGGAATTTTAAAGGCCAAGTATTTAGTGCCTTAACCCTAACCTTATCCCTACCCATACATATATATAAATTCCACAGATTCCTAACACTATATTCCGGGGATTGATATAATATATAATTTATTATTATGTTTTTATATATATTACATTACATATATCTGGTCAAGTGCTAGATATAATAATTATATACATATTATATATATATTATATGTGTGTGTGTAATATATATATATCTTGCCTTACAGATCTGGGGTGAAAGTCAAGTGACAGATTTTTGTGACGTCATTCTGCTACACCAATTTGCGATGTTGATTTTAATACTGTTTGAGCAAGTGCATCTCGGTCTCACCCGATATTACCATCTGCCTCTGAATGTTATTTACACTTTAACAGTCTAGATTTTCTCGTAAGTGACTAGATACATCTTCATTATAAAATTGATATTTTGTTTTGTGTTTTGCATTGTTTTAGCTATATTTTTTTTTAGTATAATCCCGTGACCCAGAGCTTGAGTTGTGGTGCTTATGCGGCCTTTGGGTCGGCACATGCATCAACTCGGCGTGCTGACAAGTTCAACAATTCAAAAGGTGATAGAATGTACTTTATGCACGTTCTAACCTCAGGGACAGTCTATAAGATGATAGAAAAAAAATAACAATAACAAATACTTAAATACCTTTGTCATAATAAATACATTAAGAAAGATTAAAGAAAATCATTTAATCTAGCAAACAGTATATATATCTATACACCAAGATATCAAAATCAGAATATTTATTCTCAGAGTAAGAAAGCATACATAAAAGAGCTATCTCTATCAACTGTGGGCCTTTTGCCTCGTATATTGAGGATCTTGTAGCAATGGCATTGCTACGTCTGACTGATATTCTAAGAGAAGTATGAGTGCCCAGCCACACTCTCTTCCCCTCTGATCATTGCCTCTTCTAATTGAATTTAGAGTAATGAACTGGTCAATAAGTCTGAGGTAGAAGAGGTTTAATGGTGAATGACTCTGAAAGGATTTTTGGTAGGAATTGAATTTTGCCCGAGTGGCGGCCGAAATGGTGTGCTCTTTTCGATTTTAACCACCAAGGGCTCTTTTAAACGCGCAAATGCCAAGGGAACTCTTACATGTAGTTTATTGTCCATCTGTAATGGGATCAGGCACTCATTTATTCTGCTTACCACAGGAGAAGGAGGCGGAAAAAATCAAATTAACTCAGATTTTAATTCACGCCTGTATAGCTAGGAACGAACCCATGACCTTTGGCTTGGTTGTTAAGGGCCCTAACCACTGAGCTATCCGCACTTTCAATTCATGTTACTCTTAAATAAAAATATTCAATCAATACATTAGGGAAATTTTTTATCCTGTTTGATGGATAATAGGCAATATTATTATTGCTCATATTCATATCTCGTACCATAACATCTATTAAAACTGTATGTACTAGGAATGAAAAAATCCAACATCTTCATAAAATTCTTTTATTCCAACCACAATAAGGAATCAAAATCCTGACTTTACTGAGTGATGTGGCATACTTTTATTATGGCCTTTTAACAAAAACCACAAAGCTATACAAGTTCTTATCTCAAGGAATCCTATGACCCCAGGATTCCTTTATTTAGTGACTTCATTTAAATTTATTTCACATTTTTTAAAGCCTTATATATTTTTATGGTATTTCTTTTCACTTTGGTCAGCATTGCACTGGAACTGAATCCTGATCGTCTGCCAGTACTATGGGGACTGGCAGCTCATTTATGCGTTCTCAGGACGACGAGGATATCCTCGGTTCAGACCTAGAGGGAACAAATGGTGTCATGAAACGCATTCCCATAGAGATCAAGCCTAGGGGAAAACTAGGCCTGCGGAGTGTTGGGTCTCTTGGACGTAGTAAACCTAAAGGTGGCAGCCTCAGGTATGTGTATGTATGTGTGTGTGTGTGTGTGTATGTATGTGTGTGTGTGTGTATGTGTATATGTTGGAGGATGTGGAAAAAATTTTAGTTCCTGTTTTTCCCTTTCTCTGAGGTATTTTAGGAAGATTGTAATATCTTGTATGTGGTAATTCTCTGCAATTTGCCCATGTCAAAGTTCTAGTGTAGCATCCAATAACTTTGGTTCATTACATCATGTGTACATGCTAAAATTTACAGGTTTAGTTCATGTTAGCATTCTTTTTGCCATGCTACAAGACATGTATAATTATTTTTAAGTTACTTTTATGTTTGGAAACCAAATTTCTTTTATTAATAAAGAAAAAATATTTCTACGTATCGTATAGATGTGGAAATAACAGAGAAAAGGACAAAAGAGCTTATAAATACCCATTGTTACTCTTTTCTATCTCTCTTTTTTTTTTCGTTGTACATTTAGTCTAAGGTTATGACTTTTTGATTATGATTTGTTGTTTTGTTGGGGGTTTTTTGTTTTTGTTTTTTGTTTTTATTTTGTCTTGTTTTGCTTTTTTTTTGGGGGGGGGGGGGGAGGGGGGGGGGTTTGGTCTGTTTGTTGTCGGTGTTTTTTTTTGTTGTTTTTTTTGTTTTCTTGGGGTTTTTTTTTGTTGTCATTGTTGCCTTGGGAGGGGGTTGGGGGTGGGGTCTTACTTTGTTTAATTTTTTTTTTCTTTCGGGAAGGGGGAGGGTGTTTTTTGTTGTTGTTTTATTTTGTTTTGGTTAGTTTTTTGTTTTGTTTTGTTTGTTATTATTTTTGTTTGTTTGTTTTTGTTTTTGTTTATAAATATTTCCCTTCTACCTTTCCTGCCTTTGTCACATGAAATTTTTAACATTAAAAACTTTCGAAGGAAATATGAAATTTGATATAACCATGAGGAAATAAAAAAAGTTGTTCCTTTATTTTTGTTTCTAGGTCAGCTCTCTCCATGGATCTGGAAAACCCTGAAGTTGAACGGATTCGAAAAGATTTTGAGATGTATCGACTGAACAAGGACAATGACATTGCAAACATGCAGAAAAAAGAGAAAAAGCTTGAGACAGAGAACAAACGCCTCCGAGCTGAGCTAGTAGCCCTCCAGAAAACATGTACCCGTATGCGAGCAGAACGAGATGCTGCTCTAGAGGCAGAGCAAGAAGCTTTGGCGAGAGCCTCAGCTTTTGAAAGTGATCGCGACAAAGTCCAACGACAATTTAAGGTTTGGATATTTTTTTTTATTATTTTTTTTTTGGAGGGCTTTGGTTTCTTTTTTTTGTTTTGTTTTATTCTATTGTTTTTTTTGCTTTTTTATTTTATTCTCTTTTTGTTTTCAGAAATTATACATTTGAATCAACCACTTTGCAGATTTTTGTTCAAGATGCATTTTCCTGTTCAACTCAATGTCAAATGGAAGGCTATCATCATTCAAATATTTTGTTATCAGCAGTAATTTAAGCGGGATTGCCAAATTATTCCTGTCTGTAGTTTGCTTTTTTCCCTTCAACTTGAAATCAACTTGAAATCTTTTTATAGGACGTTTGATTGTATCGAAGTATTTGGTATCCTCAATTTTGCTTTTACAGTTCCTAAAAATGATAATGAAAGAACATGGTGTTTTGTATTCTGTGAGTCACATATCAATGAGTTGCTGTTAGATTTTTCTTGATTCAAAGCTTAGCACTTTGTGTAAGGGCCATTGCATGGATTGTTGTTTCATTTTTTGACATTTTAAAATAATTTTCAGCTCTTTAGAGAGACGAAGGAAAGTGAGATACAGAACTTGCTTCGCACCAAACAGGAAATTGAAAACAAGTTGTCAAAAGTTGTCTATGGCGGTCATACCCCCGAGGACAGTGACTCAAATTCAAGACCTGGCATTGTTGATTTAGGTAAGTCCTGCGGTTATACATATAGTACTGTTTAATTTATTGTCTGGGTGTTGTTTAGTGGACCTCTCCAGAAGGACGAAAGACTAGAATGCACCTGATGACGTTTGATAGCAAGGATGTGTTAGATAGTTGAATGGCTGGTAGAAATTCTGGTGTGGTTTACAACTTCTTTCAGACTATCTAGCATTTTATAGCATTGTTATCATTTTTTAATTTTTTTTTTTTTTTAAAGTGTCGACTCCTCAGACATCTTTCCTAGAAACTTGTGGAAGTATGGGGTTGGTTGTTGTTCACTTGTTTTGTTTTGCTTGTTTGCTTGTAGGGGATTGAGGGATTTGGGTTTTTTGGGGGGGAGGAGGAGGGGGGAGGGGGAGTGGGTAATTTTTATTTTAAGCTGTTTCTTTCTTCTTTTCCTTTTTTGCTTATTTGAACTTCATTGAGCTTGGCTTAAGCAAACTCAGCTCAATAGTTTGCTGTCGTGGAATTTCCATAATATGATGCTGAATTTTATGCCTTACAGGTAACTCTCATGCAGGTGACTGGTGGGCACTGTTGGAGAGTGAGCCTTCTCTGGGATCCACGGTCCAGCTTCACCAACCAGCCTGTCTCCGTGGTCCAGAGTTTGCTTCCACCTCACTGGAAATGGAAGGGCCCTTTATCAATGTCAATAAAGGTTCGTGACCGTGAATTGCATTGGTAGAGGGGGTAATGACAGTCGTAAGCTTTAATAGAGCCTCCTGTGTTTGCGTGGGGATAAATTGAAAAAGGACGCACGTGGATGAATAGTATGCACTCTATAGGCAATCGATGAAAGAGGATTAGAATGTAAGTGAAATACTGCATAATTCAGTCTGCACTCTTTAGGTCTCAAAACTGTTTTGAGATAAAGAGCTGATGCTGCTTTATTGTCATTCAAGTATCGGTGCTTGTCTTTAAGGTAGACAGTGTGTGGAATACTTAAGTTCACACCATACTATTTGCATGACTTATGCTTATATCCTATAATGCGATAATTTTGTAAACATATTTTCACCATCAGCGGTGAATAATAACAAGGATTCCAATGGTGTCTCTTGAAAGCTGAACCTTCTTTCTTTATCTACAACTTGAGGTCTCTGCTGCTGAAGTCAAGTACTTCACTTTAAGGTAATATTGTCCGGGTGTTGTTTAGTGGAGCTCTCCAGAAGCTGAAAATAGAAGAGTGCGCCTGATGACGTTTGATGGCAAAGATGTGTTAGATAGTTGAATGCCTGGTAGAAATTCTATCTTACCATAACTGGAGTTAGATTCTCATTCACTCATATTTCCTCCTCCCCTCTTCTTCTTCTTCCTTTGAAACCACAACTTCAATCTGGTGAAGACTTATGTGGCTGTTGAACGTAATCATTTATTGTCAGATGTTCTGGCTAAAATCCAGATCAACAGCTTTGCTTTTCCATATTTTTTCGGGCATACCAAAGTAAGAGAACTTTCCACGGTCAAACTTTAAGTACTCATTTGGTTCATGACAAAGTTAAGTAAACTAAACATAAAGCTCCTTCCCCCTCATCACAATGCAAGACTTAGCCATGACAGTATTTTAACCTAGAACTAGAACCGCCTGATAACAAATTCAGGCCACCAGTAGTAGGTTTGGAGACCAGGTTTTTGATCCTGCCCAGTAAATAATATACTTCTTTCTCCATGTAAACAGACTGCCTTAGATTCTCAAGGCAATTCTGTCAATTCACAGAAAAGAGTTAATCAAATTGAGTCGTTCAGCTTATTATAAAGACAACATCAGCCAATATAATATCAAATGTAATATTGTCCCAGTGTATACATGTTTTTGTTGTTTTTTTTTGTTTTTTTTTGTTTTTGTTTTTGTTTCTTTTTTCTTTTCTTTTTTTTAATGAATTAATTTATTTATATTTATATTTGTTTAATATAGTTTGTTTTTTTTAACAGAGGACTGGAATTTGGCAATGATGAATTCATGTAGAGTTTTCAACTCAGAAATCTGTCATGCTATGAAGCACGTTCTCAGGATTTATGTATCAATCACACCTGACCTGGAGGTTGAATACACCAAATTTGTTGAGGTACAGTTACTCTATTGTGTTGTTTTTGTTGGGGTTTTTTCAAGTTTCTATAGGAATCCAAGGTATATAATCATACTAATGAATCTTCAAAACGACGAAGGCGATGGTAGAAAGATATGTCGCCAAGGGCAAAATGAGCAGAAATAAACGTTTAGAATGCAAAACGTCTTTAGAAAATTTAAATAAGTAGGAAAAGAAAAGCTGTTGACCTTGATGAATGTGTGTGTGTGTGTGTTGGGCAGGGGAAGGGGGCGGACGGATAGATGGACGAGACTGTATTATGTTGTAGTAGGTAGGTGATCACAGTGGCTTAGCGGTAGCGCTTTGGGCGTGCAACTGAAAGGTGTGGGATCGAATCCCGTTGGGGACACTGTGATTGAACCCTTGGGCGAGAAGGTTATTTACTCTACACTAATTGCCGCTCCGTTTGCGGCGCTGATCTGCGGCTGGCGCTCGGTTTTCGGTTAAAAAAAAAACAACAAAAGACAAATTTGCCTTCAGGGAAGAAGAGAATTTTGTATTCATTTATTTATTTATTTATTTTAGGGTTTAAATGCACCGTGGTTTAGATTAGAACGGTTCCTCTACTTTGAAATTGTTTGTATTTGGTCGTCCTATTGGGGTAGTGTTATGCGTAGCGCTGTTTGTGGGGCATTCTTTTGGGTGGATTACGGCGCTATTTACATTGGTTATTATTATTATTATTATTATTATTATTATTATTATTATTATTATCATTATTATTATTATTATCATTATTATTATTATTATTATCATTATTATCATTATTATTATCGTTATTATTATTATTATTATTATTATTATTATTATTATTATTATTTTTATTATTATTATTATTACTATTATTAATAATAATAACAATAATAAGAATAAGAATAAAAATAAGACCATTATTATTGTTGAGGATTGAGAGAATTAAAGTCCAGATAGGTATACAGGTTGCCTGGATGTTAAACTAAAAAAAATCCTAAAAGCAACTCAAACTGTATGGGTCATTCGATGGTATATGTTGTTCAAATACTTTAACAGTTAATAAATATGTACATCATAATTAATTGTCTCCTTTTGAAATCTTTAATCCCATGAAGTTTAACTGAGCTATATTTAGACTTACAACCACTAGTATCTAAGAGTCTGGACATTTTGAAAATTAAAAAAAACAACAACATATATCAATGAAACTTACATACAGTTCATGTGAGAAGGGACATATTTTTAATTGAAATAAAAGTCATTAGAATAACCAATATTTTTTCTTTTTTTTTATATTAGAAAAAGGTAAAATTTTAGCCACTGCAGAAATTTTTTTGCATACATAATTTCACATGATTCATCAAAATAAAGCCTGTTTATTCAAAAAATTCTTGTTTGAGTATTATAAATTCATCATTAGATTTAGCCTCGAAAAAACATTGATGATGACCTATCGTGATTGTACAGTACACAAAGAACACAGGATTCGTGAGTGAACGGCTCGGTTCATAATACGGCTTGATTAGTACTGCAATGCGACAAAAATTCCTATAAAATAGTCAATTCCAACAAGGCAACTAGCACTCCAGTCATATATCAGGCCATGATAAATGAAGCGTTTCATGGCATTTGCAGAAAACTAAGTGGTCTAGAGAATCACAAAGGTCGATGTCGCGGTCAGTTCAAATAATTGCAAATTTTTATTGTGAGTTTGAAGACAAGTACTTTGGATATCCCCTCATTTTTATGTGTCCTTTCAATGACTACAATGCTGTAGACTGAGAAATGTAACATCTATTATTTGAGCCTTAAGTTTGGTTCATGGCACTATCTAAAGGAAATCAAATCCATACATGTCGCAGCATTAAAAACACTGTAAAATCATTATTGTGGGTCTTTGTTATACACAGTATGTTGTTGCTGATTAAACACTCAATTCACTACTATTTTTCCTCAAGTTAATCTTAATTACCTGATTTTGGTGACCAATCACTGGTAGAAATTGCTGAATTGCAAACTTGGCATGGATCAACTCTGCTTGGGTCTCCATTGTTGTAACATCCACCATTTATGTAACAAGTGTTTGGCTGTTGAGACATGTGAGGAGCATTTATTAATTTGCAAGTTTTGTTGCTTTTTCATGTGGCAGATCTGTCTGTCTGTCTGTCTGCCTGCCTGCCTGCCTGTTTGTCTTCTGTCTGTCTCTCCCTTTGAAATTAATTATGGTCGGCTAACCATGGTCTGAGCTTCTTTCAATTCAGCAATCATTTGACAAATGATTTAGTCAGTTATCTTCTTGTCAATATTCATTTACCTGTTGGTGCAGGTATAAGGTTATTTTTTTACCTACACATAGATATTCCAAAAGGGTTAAGGGGTGTGAGGAAGCTAGAGGAAAGGTGGAGGTCGACACATGCAGGAGTATCATGGAATTAATTGAAAATATGTTCGAAGTAGGCATTTTACAGTAGGCATTTTACAGTGGCTGAAATGCTTTCACACAAACACTATTGAACTAGATGTAGGTGAGAGACCCCGTAGCACAATTCAGGATAAACTTTTATCTGCAACCTCTTCTTTAAAGTAAAAGCAGTAATAAATAGATATATCTAATAATGTCTTCACGTTAAGTTAAATATTTTTTTGTTTTACATAATGTAATGAGTATGTACATTTTGTAATTCTTCCCTCCCAGGTCATATCTATAATTGAAAGCAAGCGACTCTCTTTTTCAGTAAGATTGTTCTCCCAATGTGATGAAAAAAATTTTGAAGAGATGTTTGATGATGATAAGGACCTGGTCTATGAAAACCACCTTATAATACACAAGGACCACTCAGAGATGAAAATAGATGACTGGGGCCGTTTTGACTGTTTTATTCATGTGATGTAAAAGTCCATTTAGAAGACAGAGTGACGACTGGGAGATCATGGGTTTGAGTTCCTGATGTGAAGACACACATTCCACTTGAGTTCTTACTCTTAAAACCCCACTCCGGTGTAACTAATAACATGAATATCCCTTACAGATAGTGGAATACTTTGTATATAAGTCAAAGTGATGGGTCTTTAAAATGGCTGCTACTCTGTGTGCTCCCTGGGAGCTGATTCAGTCAGATAGAGAAGGCCTGGTGGACTCCTGTCAAGACCATGTTATAGAGCATGTTTAAAATAGACTTGTGCTATTGCTATGTAAGCATTGTATTATATATTACAATAATTGTATTCACTGTTTATTAGTTCTTGTTGTCTGTTGTTAATAATAATATTATCTCCCTTTGTTCCTATATGAAAATAAATGCAGTGAATACATTTTTACCACTTCGCTGATGGGGTGGGTGACATTTTACCCTAATTTACCCATTACGTAATAATAATAAACTTGTGCTCATATGATTAACATATTTGAGCTCCTTCGACTCTCAGCTAAAAATTGATATATGGTACGAGGATCTGGATTTAACAAAAAAATTAGGAAAAAGGGCTTTTCAAGTAAATAACTAGAACCTCCTTCTGTTTACTGCCACATATACAGTAGTTTTTGCGAGAGTGCCCTGAATGCCCGTTTCGCCTAAGTGCCTGCTATTTTGACGAAATCGAATTTTTACTACCAAAATCGTCACCTTGAGTGCCCACCTTCGAAGCCATCTGGTGCCTTAGTGCCCAGTATGTTGGCATGCTGTCAATCAAAATAGCAATAAAATATCAACTTACTACAGATAAAGTAACCATGAACACTTGTCAGGAGTTCGTTAAGGTGTCAAAAGGCATCCCTCCCGCTCTCTTGAGTAGTTTCCCCACCCCTTTGAGTCTGGAACAGGTAACAAATAAATGCCCCCCTTACTGGTCCACTGTCCAGCCAATTAAATTCATTAATGCAACGAAAAAGGTGTGGCCTAGATTTGGACGTCGATGAAGAGACATGCTCAGCTGTTCAATGACGCAAGATGGCCTTTGCTTTGTCTTAACAAAAGTGGTTGGTTAAAACGAATGCTGTCTACAGATTTATGTAACACAATGCACTCGAGTCCCTCCCCGTTGCGACAAAATGTTCACTGACTGGCTGTGACCTGGGATGTCTTTGAATTTTTTGAAATAGGTAGCATGGATTGTAAACTTAAAATTAATTTCAAAACTCAGCAAGATGATCTTTATCCACACATGACGATCACGTATTAAGATGCATGAACAAACAAGTCAAAGATAATGAAAGTTAGACCTCTAGGGAGCCACAAGGTCGATATCGCCTGAGTGCCCGCTACGCCTAACTGCT
>JBBPCV010011900.1:0-10268 GCA_037974505.1 Plocamopherus tilesii
AAAAAAAAACCCCCCCCCCCCCCCCCCCAATCCCCTCCAAAGAACAATTTTGAACAAAGAAACAAAAAAACAAACAATGTTAGCATGTGTAATGCTGTGTCCATATGCTCGATTGTTAAAAATTAAGGGAAATAACTCCATCCAAAGGAAACACTTCTCTAAAATTTGGGTGACAAGTCGGCCACCACCTAAGTGCACGCTCAACCTTGCTCCCAACCACTGTGCACGTAGTTGGCGTCGACTGTAGTTTGTAAGATCATTCAAACATTGGTCACGTGATGGCCTTTGCCAGTGTCGTTAAATTTCCCATTAATTTTTTTTTCAGGGGGAGGTGGGGTGGGATGGTGTTTTGTTTTTGTTTGGTATCAGTGCAAGAATTTTATAAGATTTAGCTGGTGTTATATTCAAATTGCTAGCACAGGAGGCGAGGGGAAAGTGGTTTTAAAAGTGATTCAGTACTATTTCGTCTATTCCACCAGAAACACTAATGCCACCTCAAGTTCAAACAAGGAAGAGGAAGTGGGAAATCCCGTTGGAGAACTTCAAGAATTTACGCAAAAGAAACTTTTGAAACCTCCCATGTATGAATTTGTTACTGAACAGGGTCCACCACATGCCCGTGAATTTATTTGCAATATTAAACTCGGAAAATATGCAGACAAAGGTAAGCATTTAATCAAAACTATATTAGATTCTTCATTGTGATTTTATTCTTTTATTCAGTGGCTAAAATAAATGAATTGCTGTGGATTGCCCTTCAATCTAATATTTTTTGTTGTATGTAGTGTTACTGGTTTATAACAAGTTGTCTCATGAGTATCCTTCTCAAGTATGGTCAAGATTCACTGCTGTTAAAGCTATGCCTTTTTGTTTCATTTGGAGAGCAAAGAATGCAGCGTCCTTGAGGCCAATAAAATTTATACCATAAGCTTCAGAGTAATACAGAGCTGCCAACTGTATGCCTATAAAAAGCTTATTTTTACGACTTCTTGACCATTTGTACACCTCACGCTTTTTTACATGCGATTATACGCTTTTTTGTGAACACAGTTGTTAGGTTAGATAATCAAGCAATTGAAAATGTTCTAGACCCAGTAATACTTTTTATGCGGTGACGAAGTAATTATATGAAAGGGAACTCTCCAATCTCTATTCTTAGCTTTAACCTGCTTTAGTTTTAGTTTCATTTCCCTTTCTTACTTACTGTGGTTATGATCTGTCAAAAACGATTCGACACTAGGCCTGCGAGAAATGGAGGCTGCCATGAAACAAAACAATCTAGGTTCGGTTAATATAGCTTGATGTATAAGGGAGTGACGAAGTCAGACCCACGTTTGCTGTCTGCGCGACATTAAGATCACTCTTTAAGCATTTGAGGTAGTGGAAGATATAACATCAAAATCATGTCTGTGAGGAGAAGACTACTTATTATTCTTCTTCCTTGACATTGCTTATAAATTAAACCTACTGTGTCTAGGGAAGATACTAGTGTCATTAATGCTGAGCTGCTTAAGAAACATTCCACATGCAGCAGCAGATAATGTTTCCTAAGTCAGCCATTGTAGCTTTCTTGGCTCAGCAGTAAATGCTAAAAAGGTTGATAATTGTGCTGTGCTTAATTTGTTACTAGATCTAGATATTCAAATTTTACACTTTTTGCTCATTGATTATTTACACTTTCTTGTGGTTTAGGGTTGGCAGCTCTGCTAAAATATGAAATGCCGTGAAAGGTTATGTCATAATTCATTATATTACATGATTTGATGATCAGATTTTTATGTATTTGTGTTTTTTCATGTCCACATGTCTTGATTGCCCTTAGTGTTAAAATAATTGATTGAGTAGAGTGTTTAAAAAAAAAAAATTAATAAATTGAGAATTTTGTCTCTCGGCTTGCTATTCGCTATCATATTCCATATCTCTAGGGAAGCATGGAGGCAAAAAGTGGCATCCTTTCTTTCTTCAACTTTGATTGAAATACAGGCACAATAAGAAGGTTTAAAAAACAAAGACATTTGAAACATTTTGCATTTGTGGTGTCTTCAGACAACACACATGGATTGACAAGGGAAAAGAAAAAAATAAAAAAGGGGAGGGAAAGGAAAGTAGGTAAAATATGAACAAAGAATTTTATTTTAAAAAAAAGGGATTGTGTAATAAGTAAGGAAACTTTCCATCATACTGGACAATGGAATTTGCCTAACTCAAAAGGGTTTAAGGAATATAAAATTTGTATCTTTTTATTTCTTTTTAATCAGGCACTGGCCGATCTAAAAGAACTGCTAAAAGGAATGCAGCTGCTAATATGTTGGCTCAGTTACAGTCTCTTTCTCAAACCAAAGAGGTGGAGAAGCAGATTGAGGACTCAGATGATGATGAGGACATCCCTCTGGTAGGTGTTCAATGATTGATGAGTTTGAAATCTTGAAAGGTTCTCTTTTCTATTTTGTTTTGTTTATTTTTTATTTGTTTTGTTTTTGTTTTAAGTTAGTGCTATCATTATTATCACTATTGTTGTTATTATTATTATTATTACTTTTACCACATAGTAAGAAATTACAATGGCTGATTTTGATCAGGATCGGAGACTTTATCAATGTTGTAGATGCTTATGAAATAGTTTAACGCTTAAATCTTTTCTGGTATTTGTAAAATTAAAATAAATTACAGATCAACTGGTTTACATGTTGGGTCATCCACAGTTTATTATCGAGACTCCTGTATTCAAATATTTCCAGGCAGTTTTCATCAATTTTAATGTTTTCCATTTCTTTCATGTTCTTTAAATTGGCAAAAACATTAAAACACATATATTTGTCTCTCTTCCTTTATTATTCATATATTTTCTTTCATCCACCTAAAGTCCAATCTAAATCAATTTTTTTATAACTGCCCTGTGCATATTCCACCCTATCCTTTATGCTAGCATCATTGATTCAAAATAAGCTGCAAGTTATGAAATTGCCCTGTCATTGTCCACAAGCAGATATTACAATGTCATGTAGAACCTATCTTAACCCATTGATGCGAGAGGTGGACCCTGACATCCCAAAGTCATAGACTATTACAAAAGCTACAGAGCTTTGGTTTTTTAGAAGGATGTTGAAAATTCCTTGGACAGTCAAAAAATCAAATGAGGAAATACTCAGGCTCCGACAAAACATCAACTTCTAGAATCAATAATAAAAAAGATGGGCTAGATTTTGCTATCACTTCATGAGAAAGCAAGGTTTTGAATATCTGGTCACCACTGGAAAATTTGAAGGAAAGAATCTGGTTGTAGAGCCAAACGGAATGCCATGATCTCTTAAGCAATGAAACACATGGAACCTGACTGAGTGACTGACATTGTCCACCAAGCATTTCCATGTCTCATTCAGTTGTTTTTTGTTTTTTTCTTTGTTTGTACTTCTTGCAGCAAGGTTTTGATGGCAAAACATCATATGCCAGCCTTAAGAGGATGAAGCCTAAGGCATTGAACCCCCAGTCTGCTCTCGAAATTCAAAAGTTTTATGAGAAGGTCATGGTGGCTGGAGGGAAGCAGGTCAGAGGTCAAGGCCTCACACCCCCAACCAACTACTGCCAGATGTTGCAGGAAATAGCGGAAGTGCAACGTTTTGAAGTGCAATATTTTGACATCAAGGATGACAATGCTATGGGTGGGTATCTATGTTGTGTATCTTTGTAATATTGTCATAGGTTTCTGTCTCAGGTTAAGTTATGTTTAACTTGTAGTACCATTAAAATGTATGCTGCTTTTGCATGACACATTGTGGGTGTCAGAGGTTTAACCATCACTTATGAAGGTAAATATAGATTAATGATGTTTACAAAAGTGTTCATGTATGGGTATGAGGGTTTTCTTGTTGTTGTTTTTTTTTTTTTTAAGGTTTTATGGTAAAACAAATTAGGTGTGGGGAATGTCAGGAAACGTAATTCACTTGGTGTTTGAAGTTGAGCCAGTATTAGGGTAGGGGTTCCAGTAATGGGTGATCACAGACAGATGATTTGCATGGCAGGAAGTAATTATCAGCAGGGGATACAGTTGTCGGGGTCTTCAAATAAAAAATGGTGGTGCATGCCCATAGGATTCGAAATCAGCACTGGGTTTTGCATTAATGATTCAGTATCAACTTATGTGAAAGCACTGTTAATTGCAATAAGACTCAAAGTTTATGTAGTACGATATTGATTGCTTTCCATCTTAAACCGACCTATTTTTTGGTTCTTGAAGCCAAACTATTCATGATGTAGTAAGAACATGATAAATGCAAATATAATAAAAATCGTGAATAATTGCAATCTCTGAGAGTGCAGAATGGGCTAAAAAGTGACGCCAGTTTTCATGTGAAGCACAGTGGAACTACTAATTACAACAAAATCCCTGATATCTGCCTGAATTTCAATTCAAACATAGTAGAGGTATAACATTGACTCACTCTGGGGCAATGAACTGTGATCAGTAATCTCCAGGAACTTTTGATTAATAGCAAGTTAGTAATGAATTATACAGTCACAGTGTAAGTAATACATAATATTTCAAAGGTCTGTAGCTATGTTTTTTCAATCTTTTGAGTCTTCAAAGGGAAGCATTCATCACATACTAGTGTGGAATTATACCCTTCCTTCCAATGTGCAAACAGCAGTTCTTTCTGCTCTTCACTTCCTTTATCTTTTTAAGTGTAGTACAATAGACTAATTGATGCATTGATTGGTGTTCTAGTCATTTACTTGAATAGAATTGTTTAAATAGTGAAGATGGGTGTATTTCATTCTTATATTACCTTAACTTATGTACGTTGGTATTTTATGACTTTGAAAACTCAATTTCTTTTCCTGTTTGCCTGTTTTTGTTGTTTCACTATAGTCCACAGCACATCATGTTGAGTTTTTTCTGTATCGTTCATATTTCCCAATAAAATTATTATCTTACCTTTTTTTTTTTTTCTTGAATTGCCTCATTTTCTATGATATAGTAGTCTTCCCTCTAACATTATTATCCATGAGATAACCAGATTGGGATATTTAGCGGACAGCGGCATGGGAGCTAATGGATATACAAAAATCATACAAGTAAAATCAAAGTATGTCTTATCGCTTCAAATAGCTGGTGAGCAATGAATCCTTTCAGTGTTTGATCAAGTGCTGGGTGGAGCTATTGTCACTATCAGTGCCTACATCAGCAGATTGATGACATGTGTTTGCCCATTGTTCCTGTGGGTCGCCCATAATAGAATTTTAGCGTATCAATGACCATAGCTCTATGAACAGACAAGAAATCTTGCGTCATTCAGTTTGATGATGTGACCTATGTCTGATCTTCACCATTCATCTGGCATCATGTCTCACTGCTTTTTTGCCTCGAGTATGAATATAGTGTGATTTTTCCTTTCATTTGGGGAAGAGGAAGATGAAAAGTCTATGGTGTTACAATCGATCAAAGCATGACAGTCTCATGTCTGTTAATTGCGCGTGTGGTTTCTTTACCTGTTCTTAGCTTCAGTTTGAAGTGGTCCGCAATGTTTTCACTTACTGTTGTGAATTGAGGCAAAGGTCTGTTTGAATTTGTTGAGCATGTTTCAGTCATAAAAGGGGATGTTAAGTGACGTGAGCAAGATGTTAGAGGGGTGAAATTTAAAGTTTCTCTATCCTCGGCCTCGCCTCATAAAAGGGGTATGGCAAGTGGAGTGGGATGTTATAGACGGGAATGTTAGATGGAGACCTTTGTACTTGTTTTTCAGTTCATTCATTTTCCATGGCACTTGTTTTTCAATTCACTTATTTTCCATGGTATTTGTTTTCCAATTCATTTATTTTCCATGGTATTTGTTTTCAATTCACTTATTTTCCATGGTTTTTGTTTTCCATTTCACTTATTTTCCATGATATTTGTTTTCCAATTCACTTATTTTCCATGGTATTTGTTTTCCAGGCTTAAACCAGTGTTTGGTCCAATTGTCAACCATCCCTACAGCAGTGTGTCAAGGCACGGGACCAATTATGGACGAGGCCCACGCTAATGCGGCCCATAATGCTTTGCAATATCTTAGGATTATGATCAAGTAACTTGGGCACCCAGGAAATGCCATAGCCTCACACACACCAACGCTGGCCAGGAACAGATATATACAATCTTCAGGATTTCCAGCTTATTTACCCCTTCTATGCGTTCAAGGTTTTGCTTATAGAATCTCATTATAATGAAAAAAATCTTGAGAATATAAGTCAGATTGTAAGAAACTGCTTATCCATCACTTTGTAAGAAAATTGTCTCATTCAGAACTGATTTAGAAGTAAAATTTGCTTTTCTTTACAAAATGATCTTAACAGCAGAAAAAGAAATTGATCAGCAAACAAGATTAGATTCTCTTCTTGATCTTTTCTTTCTTTCTTTCGTTTAGTTTTGGTTTTCTGGGTTTTTTGTTTTTTTTTCAAGGATGAATAAGGCTAATTTCACAGTGATGGTAGTTCTTAGTTTCCCTTTTGTCCTCTCTTCAAGCACTCATCTTGAAAAAAGGATAAGAGATAGAGATAACTAGAACAAAGCTAAAGATTAAAGTCTTCAAAAAGTAAGAGGCTAATAAGATTTTTCTTGGGTGTTTTTAATGGCGAGAAAAAGAAAGACTTTAAAGCCCTGAAAGAGCAAGATGCAAATGAGATTTTTCCTGAATGTGTTAATGGAAAAACAAATAATTAATGATAATTGATGAAGGTTAAAACAATTTGACTAGCATAGAAGAGCCATTAGGGAGCTGGAATCATGCAGATTTTGTTGGTGTGTCATTTTTAGTTGTGAGGTTATGTGATGTCCTGGGAATGCCTGTTGGGTTGGGGATTGTAGTCACGTATGTTTTTATAATTGTTGTAAGTGTGTATATTTTAAGATATCACTTTTCATGTATAACATTTCATTTCGCATTCATTCAGTGCAGTGCCACTCGACTGTAGAGTCTCACTCATCCAATTCCATTAGTCCATGGCTGGATGTGGTAGATTTCAATGGGATTTTTTCTCTTTTCTTTTTCTTCTTTTGTTTTTTTTTCCATCAGTGATCATTGAAATCTATACATGCTCTCATGCGATTGGCAGTATTTTTTGTGATCACTTTTATCAGATCCCATTCAGCTTGTCAGTTTTCAATTCCATTTATTGGGTTATAATTTTTATTTGGTTCGGTATATTTGGTTTTTGCAATCTTTCTCATAATATCCATCCTCTGCTGTTTTTATGTTCCTATATTTTTATGCTTCAAATAATTTTTGAAATGGGAATTTTCAATTTGCATGTTTATGATAGGATCTGAATTTACTTGAAATTATAGATGAAACAGGAGTGTATAAGTCATTGGCACCTTTATTTATATTTTTTTATATTAAAATTAAATTTCATCTTAACACAGAAATATGTGATTAGCTGGAGGTGTCTTGTTATCATTCAAAGACCAGCTTCAGCAGAAACATTTGTGTTTATGTATGTTTGGGTTTGTTTTTTTTTACCCTTAGAACAGGCTTATTACAGGATAGTTGATGCTGTTCATACAGGATCTAAGTAGTCCCTATTTCGCATGACGGTGTGACTTCTGATGAAAAGAGTTTATGCAGTGTATTCTTCTCAAAAAATTGTTACCATAACAGAAATTTTGGTTTTTGCAAAGGTACTTGAGGAAGCCTGATAAATTTTGAAGATCAAAATTATAAAGAAATAACCCCCCACCCCCTTCCAAATTTTGAAGATCAAAATACCCATAGCTTTATAACTGCATTTTCCTTACAAGAAAGAGTTTATTCTTCTATCAAAATATCTTTCTCAAATGGCTTCAGTTTCCCTTTCTTTTTTTTTTTTCTTGTAGCCGCATGCATGAAGTGTTGAGAATATATTATATATCATCATGTAAATTAGATTTTAGTTTTACTTTTATTTGTTGTGACACAGTATGGATTGCTGTAAAAGTAGATTTGGAATTGGACTGATTTTATACATGGAAGCAATATTTGTTTTCTGACTTCAAGGGGAATATTTAACTGGGTTTACATTCTGGATGTAAATTTGAGAGATATTTATGAATGAGTAGAAGTGCTGATGAAATTGGTGATATTGTGCCATTGTATGAAAATGTGTGTGTAGTTTGGAGGAAGTCTCTGATCTGACTTTCAGGCTGTTTTGATCATTTGAAGTGGTAGGAGATACCACCTGTATGCTTGTAACTTTGTGCTTGAGTTGAATGTCAACCTCATTGGAATAAGACTTAAAAAGATTATCTTTTAGCATGGTATGATGATCATCTGCTCTCTACGGAGATAAGAGTTGGGTCATCCAGAATATAATATGTGTACACTGCTTTATGTTATGGTTTCAAAATATCAAATGCATATGTTTTGTTGATACATTAGAAAATCCCAGCATTCATCAAGGCCCATAAAAAAGTAAGGTTAACTCATTTTACTGGGCAAACATATTGCTTCAACCATTTGGGGAAAAAAAGTCACCCATTTCATTCAAAATATCAGGTTCAATGATCGTTTTGTTTATTTAAAAGCATAGTTTTTTTTTCTTACATCCTGTGTGCAATGCTGCTTGAAACATGTGTATTTAAAGATATGCATAGATGTTATTGTGATGATTGATAATATGTAAACTCATAAGGAAACATTCTCCATTTTGTAGAAGACTT
Organism: Plocamopherus tilesii; assembly: GCA_037974505.1. Lineage (NCBI taxonomy): Eukaryota > Metazoa > Mollusca > Gastropoda > Nudibranchia > Polyceridae > Plocamopherus > Plocamopherus tilesii. The sequence continues at coordinate 8,672 of JBBPCV010011900.1, forward strand.
TGACTTTGAGTGCAAGAGTTGTTGGAATTATATTCCAATTATGCCATTTTTCCTTTTCCCTCCATGAATAATTCTTGGAAAACTTTCGATTCTAGATTAAATTATTTATATAACGTAAATGTCCAACAGAAGTATGATTTTCTGTGGTTCATTCAATAACTCAAGGCTTTCTTTAACTCTTCATTCATATGATCAATAAAATTCAGATCGAGGATGCATTTTGAATTTATCAGAGACTGCCGTGTGTCTTTGAAATGGTATATTTTCTGTTCTACATTTCAGTTGCTCACAGCATAAAACAGCATTCTCCTCTTGTTCACAGGACATCTTTTTCTTTTACTGGAATCAAAATCACATGACCAATTTCGACCTACATCAGTTCCTTTTTGAAAACTTGTTTTTGATCATTGTAGTTCTAATTGATAATCAAAATGTAATATTTATGGATAATTTTGTTTGATAAAGTTCCATCTATTTTTATTACTCTGAAATATGGCATATTTTCCAGTCATTGCATCTTGCTTGACTTTTCCAAAGTACTGCTGGAATAAATTAGACATAGTTTAAGATTTAATGATAAAGTGACTTTTCCAAAGTACTGCTGGAATAAATTAGACATAGTTTAAGATTTAATGATAAAGGATGTTTCTGTTCTATTCTGTCTTGTTAACATTAGATGAGACATATTATATCATGATTACTCTAAAGTCAGTTTAGTGTGATGTCCTCCTGGAGTTGGCTTTTTGTTTTCTTTTTTTTTTTCTTTTTTTTTTTCTCTCTACAGTCTTCTGTCTTTCTGTGTGCATCTAAGTATATTTCTTTTTGTTGACTGAATTTGTCTGACATCTTATCTCTTGTCTATTCATAAGTCACTCATTAATAATATTAATAGTTGGCTTCCCTCCCTCTCTCTCTTATACATTTCCATCTCTGTATCTGTTTGTCTATTTCTTTGTCTCTGTCTTCCTCTTTCTTTCCTGTTTTATTTTTTTTAATTTTGTTCTTTTTGCTTGGAAGTCATTTCATACTTCCCTGTATTGCTCGGGAGAAGAGGAATATTTTTTGTATCATGTATGTATGTGTTATGCACTTTTATTTATTAAAAATTAATGTAACAATAGTAGCTTTCAACTCCTAATTTGCATACAAATAGCGTTTGTTTCCTTGTGAGTCTGCCCTTACTCTCCAAGTTCATACTCCATGGATACTTGGATTAAACTTCCTATGGTCCTTATTACAAATCGCAATGCTTTTTGTCTTCTTATTTACCTCTTATTTACAATAATAATAGTGTATGTGTGTGTATGTATGTATACAATGTGGTGTTCATGTTGATGTTTTTTCTACTTTATTGACGCTTATGTGTACATGATGTGTTTTGCAAGATTTTGTTTTAATCATTACAGTGTTTCAGGCCCTAGGCCAATGTCAGCAAACATTTTTTGTTGTTGTGTTTTGTTTGGTTTTTTGTGTGTGTGTGTTTTTTGTTGTTTTTTTTCTTTGTCTTTTGTTTCTTTTGTTGGTTTTTTGTTGTTTTGTTGTTGTTGCTTTTTTTTTTTTGGGGGGGGGGGGGGGGGGGGGGGGGGTCCAACAAAAA
>JBBPCV010012010.1:2500-10265 GCA_037974505.1 Plocamopherus tilesii
TGCTTTCAAAGATTGATGTAGTCGTTGTAGTTGGATTGGGCGAATCACGTACTGGGTGATAACCTTAGCCCAGGTAGAGGCCTAGCTCTGATATCTCTGCCAGTGTCCCTCCGACCAACACGAACAAGACAAGCATGCACGGCTGCCCCGCACCCCCCCCCCCCCAAACACACATCACACACCCCTACGCCCTTGCTCTCGCCTTCCTTTCCCTTCCATCTCCCTGCTTCTTTCCTCCCCTTTGGACCTCCTCATTCATTCTCACATAGATCTAACTAATTATGTTTATCCAATACTCACGGCAAAAGACTCGGCCCTAGATCTAGTTCTGGGCAAGAAGTGAGCGAGGTGTTTCTCGCCTGGAATAAAAAATAAAACTTGAAGGTGTTCACTGCTATCTTCCTATATCTCTCGTTCTTACTCCAGCTTTGTGCCACCAATTCATTTGGCCCTCTTGTTCCGTTTGTTTAATTGTTTTTTTGTTTTTGTTTCAAACAAGCTGTATCACTCGATCCCATCTCAAACAAGCTGTATCGCCCGATCTCATCTCAAACAAGCTGTATCACTCGATCTCATCTCAAACAAGCTGTATCGCCCGATCTCATCTCAACAAGCTGTATCACTTGATCTCATCTCAAACAAGCTGTATCACTTGATCTCATCTCAAACAAGCGGTATCGCTTGATCTCATCTCAAACAAGCTGTATCGTTCGATCTCATCTCAAACAAGCTGTATCGCTTGATCTCATCTCAAACAAGCTGTATCGCTTGATCTCATCTTAAACAAGCGGTATCGCTTGATCTCATCTCAAACAAGCTGTATCACTTGATCTCATTTCAAGTAAGCTGTATCCCTTGTATCTCAAACAAGATGTATCCCTGGATCTCATTTCAAACAAGCTGTATCACTTGATCTCATCTCACACAAGCTGTATAACTTGATCTCATCTAAACTTGATCTAAACTGTATCACTTGATCTTTCTCAAGTCTCAAACAAGCTGTATTGCTTGATCCCGTCTTAAATATAGCACTTTAATAGGTTTTAGTTTTGAAACTACACAGACTACAACTGCAAAGTCATCCTTCAACTTGTATTTGCTGATTAGTTTTATTTTTGGAGGAAGATAAAGGATCGGGCGAATGAGTAAAAGGGTAGTTAGAGGGAGGGTGGTGGGTGGTCGGAGCTGTTGCAATAACAGTTATGTCTACCCATAGGGCGCGAATACACCAGTGGTTGGGGCACTCATCACCGAACCAAAAGTCACGGGTTCGTTCGAGGCTGATTCGAAATGATAATTTTTTCTGTGTTTTTCTGCCTCCTTGTTCTGTGGTAGGCAAGATATATGAATGCCTAGTCCCATCGGCGACGGACGATAAACTAGGAGCTCCCATGTGCCTTGGCGCACTAAAAGAACCGTCGCTGGTTGAAATCGAAAAGAGCAGGCCATATCGGCCGCCATCCTGGCAAAATTCAATTCCTACAAACAATTACTTCGGACTCCTTCACCCTGACAACCTCTAGTACCTCAGACTAATTGATCAGTTCATTACTCTGAATTCAAGTTTTAGAGACAACGATCAGACGGGAAGAGAGTGTGGCTGAGCACCCAAATACCTGCAGGCGTAAACAATGCCATTGATACAAGATCGTCCATATAGAGGCAAAAGACATACTTTTTCCACAGGATCAACAGTTATTTAAGAAAGCCGAGGGAAACCCCAGTGAAGATGACGAATACATTGTATACCTACCTAATGGTTCTCGCTAATTGTTGAATCTAGATCTCTCTGGGGTCATCGTGGTACAAAGGATTTGTAATGTAGATTGGTTTCATGGGGTGGGTCCATCACCGTGACACTATACGGAAAGAATAACCGACATTCAAAGCTGATTGCTCTCCCTTTTCACCGGGTGGCATCGCGACCTTGGCTGCCACGATGTCCTGCGGTAATCTGCTTTCATAGTGCTTTCACCTTGGAAACCGCATACCCCCGCGTTGTTAAAGTAGCCCACCCATAATTACCTCCCCCTTCTTTTCACACCATGGACCTCTCCCGCATTTCCTTCATGATGCTGTGTGTACTTTCGTGACCCATTGAGTAAATGACACTCCTTTGACTAAACCTTAGTGTAAATTCACTGGACAGACTTGGCTTTGTGAAGTGTTAGATTTCCACTCTTTCCTACAATTTCGCCTGGCCTACAATTAAACACGTTTGTCATTTTCCCTGATTTATGAGTCGTAAGTTTGTGTTCCAGGTAGCCTACTACTACTATACTACGGATGACACAAGTATGAGGCAAGGGGCTGAATTATACGACAAAAGATTGGATCTATCATACTAAATCGAGACAATTTAAGTAGGCCCTATCGAATATATTTACAAATACAGAGAGAAGATTTTTTTTGTTTAATTAGAAAGAAGAATGTGTATTTCCACTGAGAATTGAACCCGGGACAGTCACACTGATTTGTCTCCCCGAGGCCAGCATAGCGTTCTAACTACCAAGCCAATCCATTCATTAGGATCCAAGGACGAGTCGGTGTCACTGTCCCGGGTTCAATTCTCTGTGGAGCCATACATTTTTCTCTCTAATTTTTCTTTATGAAATTCTTCACTCTGTATTTGTAATAAATATTTTCAATGGGACCTATTTAAAAGTGTATGAATCTAATGTGTTAGATCTATACTGACTCTTAAGCGCAAGTCTATAGCGCGTAGCTCGCTCGCCTCGCAAACCAGATGGTCACAGGTTTGTTTCGCATGAGCCGTTTTGTGTTAAAATCTCTTTTACAGGCCTTTTTATTCTACATCCGGGTAACGTATGCCAGTCTTTTAGTGCGTGCAAGGTTCTGTACGTTTTTATTATGATCACTCCAATTGTGATAAAGACTTGTTTTCGTTTTCAAATGGCGAGTCTGATATAGTAATGGATCATACGGTTCGTAAGGCTTTTGTGTGATCGGACGCCCACTCCTAAAAACGTGTAAAACGTTTTGGTCTTTTTCAGTCGCCCATCTGTTCGAGTTCGATAATTTAGTCATTCTTTGTCAACTATTTTGCCCGTTTTACCTTGTACTCTTCCAACGAAAAGAAAAGATTTTCAAGTTCTTCTTACATTTCTTTAAAGCATTGAGTAGAGTTACTCGTTCGCACATCATTTTATTCTCCATACTTTACTGTGAACAACTGCTTATTTCACAAATGTGCGGGAAAAATAAAGCGCCTTTCAAAACAAAAACTTTTCCCCCATCTCTTTCCTCTCAATCACAGCTTCTTTCTTTTTCTTATTTCCTTTTTAACTCTTTAGCGTTATTGTACTAGCTACCAATTGTCGAGGTAAAATAAAGAAAAGGGATAAAAGGGACAGCAGGAAATACTTAACACTTCCTAAGGCTTGTGTCTGGAAAGCCCACGAAATCAGACAGTAAAAATACTCAAAGCGTCACACTATTTTATCATAACGCATGTCCACAGCTTTACGACAACCAGGGCGACGTGAGATCACGAATAAAGAACAAATAATAAATAAAAATACATATATAACAGGCCTACATCTGACAACACTAATAGCTACAGCATCATGGCACAGAAGCAAGCAAAGAAGCAATTGGAATTGGCGGTCGAAACAACAAGATTCGTGACAACACACAATATAGTCATAGGCTGAACAAAGAAAGCCTGCATTTAAATTTTAAACATCAAAAGTCTAAAAGAAAAAAAAAGCATCAACATTTCTTGTTTTCTCTTCTTGCTTTTCAAATGAAATTACTGATCACTGCCGTTTGACAGTGCAATTTGTTAAGAAAATGTAGAAATGAAAGCGCACGAAATGGTAAAATTATGTAGAATCTAGTGTTTCATGCAATAAGCGTTTTTCTGGTCGGTCTTTAATGGGCTCTGTGAACACATGCCATGCCAACAACGACCGAGGCTTTTTTTTTTGTTTGGTTTTTTTTTTTTTTTGTACTTGTCTTAATCTTTTTTCCCACATTGAAATTAACTTCCTTTTCTCTTCAAGAGATATCTGATCCCAAAACTCTAAAATTCTGCATCTGAGTGTTTTCCAAGTGAATTTTTTTATTTTTTTTATTGAGAAAGCCCTTCACTATATCATTTGGTTGCCTCTCCATCCTTTTTGTACAGAATTTCAGTTGCACCTCCATCATTTGACCTGAATGCCATCGTTTGGCACCTATAGAAAAATCGTTTTTAAATAACTTATGTTCCAGAAAGATGTATAGAGATGCAGAAAGACCTCTGCCACTGTTTCCTAGATTATTCAAAGGGATTTGATAAAGTAAGACCCGAGGAACTATTCCAAATGCTAAACAAACTAGACATTGATGGGAAAGACCTCAGAATTCTGAGCAAAAAAGATATCTTGGACAAAAAAGAAGTCAAATCAAGAGGTACTGGAAATGGCAAATACAGGAAGATCGCTTATAAAAACAATACGAACAAGACAGATGAGATTCATGGACCACTTCTATAGAAAAGGTGGAATCGAACAGCTTAGTATAACAGTCGAGGGTAGAAAAAGGAGAGGGCGGCAACGAGAAGCATACGTGGTCAGCCTGAACACCTGGGCAACATCAAAGAAAATGAGCAATAACGAATTCATGAATGCCTCGAGTGAGAGAGATGAATAGAGAGCCATGGCCGTCAATGACTGTCCCAGGCAGGACACCGCATGTTGATGATGATGACAGTCCAGCTACACTCAATGCGTGAGCTGTCGTATGTTCCATCAAAAAATATACAAAATGGTTTTTACTGATTTGGAGTATCATGTCCCTAACATATCCTCGAAGACAATCCATACTTGTCTAATGAAGAAGAAACTAAATTGATTGTTATCTCCCTTAGTTTAAAAATCAGATTTGATACTGTACATTTCCATCATGTACATAAAGTTCCTCATCCTTCACCTCCACTTCCACTTCTTCAACACCATCTTTATCATTTCAATGGTCATCCTTTCCAAATTATAAACATCCTCCTCCTCATCATCATCATCATCATCATCGTCGTCGTCGTCGTCGCCTCCGTCGCCGCCGCCGCCACCACCACCACCACCACCACCGCCAACATCACCATCATTATCACCATCACCACCACCATCACAACCACAACCACCACCACCACCACCACCACCAACACCACCACCATAATCCTCATCATAATTATAATCATCATTATCACCATCACCACCACCACCACAAACTTCATCAAAAATAAAAACAATAACAGCAGCACCACCAACAGGAAGTGGACAACAAAATCAAAACAACAACACAACTGTGCTGCGAATACCTCTACAAATAAGAAAGACAGATTCAAACTTTATTATTTTTAATAAAAGGTGACATTTATTTTTTAACAGGAAAATAATATCAAAGGCGCTTTAGTGGTTATTTCAATTAAATATATCATACATCTATATAAATTGCAAGTGTATGACAATTTTATATTGCCTTGGTTACAATTTTTTTTTCTCTGACATCAAGTAAAAATACTCTAAACGTAAAGAATAAAGCTATATCTTTTTATAATCGCCTTAGATCACAGCATACAGCTTCATGAGTAAATCCAAATGCAGACTACAACATTTATAATGGAAAAATGAAACCAACATGACTTTAAGTTCACTTTAGATATGTAAATGGAATGTGGTTAGGAAAAAAACAAAACAACAATCAACCTCGGATAGACCAAATAAAATGCTCACAGAAAAAAAAAATAGACAGGGATCACATGAAATAGCTGCACTTTTTGCCCAATACATTCATTATAATTTGAATTTTTCAGATTGACCATATCAATGATCGTACAACAAAACAAAAACAAAACAAAACAAAAAATGACTAACAACCACGACTTTAATGGATTTGAACCGCTGTGGGCCTGATACATAGGTGAATGGGATGCATGCAATTTAAAAAATGAACTAAGGTGGTGTTTGTTCTTTGCTTAGAAATTAGTGGCTGGCCGTTTAGCCAAGTACTGTTTGATTCCATCGGCTGCTTCTACTTTGGCTCTCAAGGCTTTTATCTCTGGGAATTTGTCTAAAACGGCCGGTTCGTCCTTTGCAATGTTCTCGGTTGCTACGAACACGACCAGGTCGGCTGTGCTCAGCTGGAAAAGTTCAAAGGGCAAATAAACATGGAATTTCTTTAAAGCATGTACATAATATTATATTATGTATAATGTAAAAGTAGGTATTCATGAAATTGTCTTGTATAAAACAGTGTAGATCTAATTATTATCAAACAGATATTCAAATATTTGACTGCCTTAAGCCGATACATCGGGATGAGCATGATTTAACTCTTTGACTACAATTTGCCCATACATCATGCTCGTGCCTAATATATATATATACATACATATATGGGCTTATGGCAGTCAAATATTTGAATCGTGCTCGTGTCGATATATCGTCGATTGGCACTGACAGGGTTAAGGTGTCAGTTGGACATCACTATCACATAGTCTTGGGTGCCTTTTGAAGTGATTGTCGAGACTATTCTTAAATTTGTTTGCAGGCTTTGCATCAACAATCATATGCTCCGGAAGACTGTTCCAGATATTAACAACTCTATTTGGGTAAAATAATTGCGAATGTTTAATCTTCTGTTTTTTGTTGTTGTTGGTGGGCTTTTTATTTGTTTTTGTTTGTTGTTTGATTTGTTTTTGTTGTTTTCCCCATCTACAACTTTCATTTTTTATTTCGATCCTTCATACAGCCTCATACTATGTGTGAGTCTCTCTTTATTTGTTGTTCGTGTTTGCTAGCAATGTATACAATTTTATATTTGTCCTAAAGAAACTAATCTTTGCGCTTATCAAACAAGCAGTTATGATCACTGTGCATAATATAATCTTCTATTTGGCTATCTATTCTTCTATAAATCTGAGTGGCGTCTGCATACAACATCAACTTTCATTCAACACAGCTATGTTAATCATTATTAAAGAGAACAAATAATATTGATCCCAAGACAGAACCTCGAGGAATGAAGCATTTTACTCCTGTCAAATTAAAATCAACAAATAAGTGGGAATTTGATGCCTTTGTCAAGTTGAAACTAGCACAATTAGTCAGATAACAAAATGTGAATGATATTGAAGACTCGCTCTTCTTGTTTTTCTCCTTCTTCCTCCTCTCTGGTGTCAGGTGACACACAAGGCCGACACTCGGGAATGCCTCGCATCTATGTTGGCCGCCATCTTGCTGACTTCGCCCCATGTTTATTCTCATTGTTTTTAAAAGAGCACAAAATATCCTGTCCTGTACACTCCATTCCCTTCCCTTCCCTTCCCTTCAACCCATCCCCCATCTCCCAATTAACAGTAAAGTAAAAAACCAACTAAAACAAAAGACAAGAAAATAAATGAGTCACTTACTTTGTTTCCAACAATAAAGCCGGTCTTATTGTCTGCAATGGCTTTATTAAAATACGTCATCACTTTTGGGATTGTTTCTTCCACCAGCTTCTTTTTCAGTTCAGCCTTTGAAAAATGCAGTCACATCAGTATTTATATTGACATGATGAAAAAAAAATGGTTATTGAATAGGGAGCTAAAACCCAGAAATTTTATTTGCAGTTCTTTGATTAAAATCTAATGGTTTATTCTATACAGTACACATAATGAACTGTTATGTTTGATTTACAAGGTGCAGTCTCTCTCTCTCTCTCTCTCTCTCTCTCTCTCTCTCTCTCTCTCTCTCTCTCTCTCTCTCTCTCTCTCTCTCTC
>JBBPCV010012121.1:0-10264 GCA_037974505.1 Plocamopherus tilesii
AGAGAGAGAGAGAGAGAGAGAGGGAGAGGGAGAAAGAGAGAGAGAGAGAGAGAGAGAGAGAGAGAGAGAGAGAGAGAAAGAGAGAGAGAGAGAGTTTGGCATTTGTCATGCATGGGAACAAGGTTGAGCTAATACTGTTTGGCATTGTTATCACGACGGCTTGCACCGTAATCTCTACCATAACAATACCCTGAATTGGCCAACCTTCCTTGTTACTACTACCTGTAGAGTGGAAGGGTCTTCCGCTCAATTATAGGTACTACCTGCCATGGGATCGGTTGAGCAATACGAGGAATCGCCCTTCAACGACTCGCCAAGTGATTGTTCAATAAATAAACTAGAAAAAAAAAAGGATAGTACAAAGTGTTGATAACCAATTTCCTTCGAGTTTTTAGTGACCAAACTGTGGCCAGCTATTATACCCTGACCCTTGAACTCTTTGCCCTGCTCTGGTCGTGTAGAAAATGTTGTCATAATGCGAAGCAGTTGTGTGGAAGGGATTACGTTTTCATTTACACCGTAACCGTTACCGTGCACACAACAAAGAAGGCAGGATCAATGAGAAAAGTATAGCAGGAGAAATTGTAGACACAGTTACTGTTATTGAATGTTATGTCTTCGTTCTTTTAATATACAGTTTTCGTCCCCTCTCTCTTGGTGTTCGTTGTGGGTGTGGTGGTGGTGGTTGTAATTGTTGTTGCTGTTGTGTTGTTGTTGTTGTTGTTGTTGTTGTTGTTGTTGTTGTTGTCACCATAGTTGATAGAGGTTTATCGTATTGGTGGTTTACGTCATTGTTTGTTGAAAGCAAAGCAAAAGAACATGATGTGTGTTTGTATCAGGGTGATACTGTTAACCATAGATTAGAGATGAAGTGAAACAATGTGGGCAACAAAAAAAGTATGCAATTCGCCACGAAAATGATTGACTCTTTGAGATATATTTATCACCGATTCTTCTGTTGTTTTTTGTTTGTTTTGTTCTGTTTTGTTGTTGTTTGGTTTGACAAATCACATTCGTATCAGGCCATAGCATAGTTTATATTGTTATTAATCTCATCTGCATTCCTCGCATACCCATAAAAAAGCCTTGGAGAAAAATCATATAATCTACAGAAGAAAAAGTATTGCTTGTTTTAGTCAAATGGCTTAGACAAATCAAACATAACAATGCACCAGGTCATAGCGTATTTACATTAACTCTAAAGATTGAAGCCATGGTAATATAAATAGTAATAGTAATAGTGATAACGATAACCATAACCGCTATAATTGGTCCACAAAAGGCAGTCGTGACTCTCTCCGTAGTCGTTGTCTATATTTCTATATATGTGGGTTTGTTTGTTTTTTATATGTGTGCTCGTGATTCAATTTATTGTCAAAATATGACAAAAATGAATTGAATGAAGAACCTTTTTTTTGTTTGTTTTTCTTTTTCTTTTCTTTTTTTTTAAGAGCAACATAATCTTGATCAAATTTTCATTTTAAGTTACCATATACAATGACCATTTTTATATAAGATTTTTTTTCTTTTTGTAAAAGTCCATAAAGTAAGTTGTCCCCTTAGTAAGCAAGCTCCAAAATAATAACATGAAATCTTTAAAAATCAATCCTCCGAAATTGTTCTTCTGCTACCACTGTACGTCGGCTGCTTGGTCACTCTAACGAACTGAGGCTCTCCGTTGCTTAGCGATCGATCAACGAAACAAACTGGTAAATACAACAGGCACCAACAGCTAAAAATGTCCATAGCTTCTAGTCGACCAGAAGTACTAATAGGATTAGTAGGTGGCAGTTTGCCATTGCTTTCCGTTCGCGTCAGTTATACCTATACCGCTGACGATTCGGTCCCGCCAGTAGACTTAGCCTATGACCAGTCGTAACCCATCATAGTTACCGCCTTCCGGGGAGAGCCTCGGACCCGCTACTGGTGGAGTTGCCTGCATGACCCTTTGCCAGAGGCGGTGGATCAAGGAAGCTTGGAAGACATGTCCTTCTACCATACATAATAATGTACAAAATATACAAAACAACGTACACAGCCAGTAGTTTTCCTCAACGTCGTATCTTGTATTGAACACCCCTACATTCTCAATCAGCTGGAAGTAGAAGATTGATTCATTAAAGGTCAGGAAATGAACGTTATAAAATTCCGTCATTCCATTATACCAATGTCAATAAGAACTCATAATCATTACATAAGAATTCTTTTGTTTTACTTTGCTTTTGCCGTTGTGTGCATGTGAGTGTGTGTGTGTGTGTGTGTGTGTATGTATGTGTGTGTGTGTGTTTGTTAATTTTTTAATCAATACCAATGATTATAAAGAATTGTTTATTCAAGATCAAAATCATCTCTAAAGTATTCATATGCGTATCTACATTACGATCTGCGTAAGACTACATTATTATTATCAATGTAAAATAATGTACACGACGAATAGCAATAAGTAATGTATTCCTCGTTACGTACTAAATATTCCTGCGGGGCGGGGGGGGGGGTAAACCATCCCCTACCAAGCATGTCCCTGGGTTGTGGATAGGGGAACGGCTTCCAGATATGAGAATCAGCTGCAAATAACCAATTAGCGGTCTAGAACAAAATGGCTTCCTGCTGATTGGCAGGTGGGTCTTGGCTGACCAAAGGCTAAGGGAGTCAACCCTGACAGAAAATGCCAATCTGCTGCCTTGCATGTGGGTCTTGGCTGACCAAAGGCTAAGGGAGTGAACCCTAACTGAAGCCACAGGGCTAGGTAGGGGGCCTTAAGATGGCAGTCCCATCACCTACCTAGAGTACTAGAGTACAGTGGACTAATCACCTGCTTGCTCAAAACCAAATGATTCAGAGAAATATACGAAATAAACCCGGATTGACCTTAAGAAGACGACCCTGGAAACGAACTCTGACTATGATTTTTGGATGCTGGAATGTTAAGGCAATAAATGGAAAAGAGAATTAGCTGAAGAAATTGACAAATTCAGAGTAGATATTTTGTCAATCACAGAAACAAAAAGAGAGGGCGGGGAGTAGAAAACGTAGGACCAAACCATACTTTGATCTACTCAGGTGTAGACTTTAAAGAGAGAGCTAAGGCAGGAGTAGGCCTACTTATCCATAAAAGGCGTGAAAGCCATACTAAAAGGTAGAGAAATTAATTAATAGATATTAATACATTAATAAATTAATACCCTAAAGACCAAATGTTGATGCTTCTAAAGAAAAAAAAAGATAACTTTGAAAGCATGTTACAGATAGCTGTGGAAAACCTGAAACCGAAACAGGAAGTAATGATTTTAGGATATTTTAATCTAGGGTAGGCAATAATACAGAATTCTCATTTAGATTAATAGGTAAAGAAGGGGGTGAGACTCATAGACCTTTGTTTAAAGAATAGTATGGAAATAGCCAATAACTTTTAAGCATAAAGACATTCACAAATACACTAGAGTAAATGAAGATAGAAGTGGAAAATCAATCATAGACTACATAATAGTTAGCAGTTCTCTTTATATGTACCATGGAAAAAATTTAAGAATTCCAGAGACACTAGTTTCCATACTTTTAAAAGGTTTAATTTTTCCTGAGAACTTCTGTTGCTTCTCTGTAAGCCTCTTCCTCCTCAAGTATTGGAGTGTCCTCGGTTAATCTTTCATTTAAATCTACGATTGAAACCTGCCCCTCTTGACTAGGGTAGTTTCTCAGAAAAAGGGGCTCACGCCAAGTTAACACAGGTTTACGGTAAAACATCATAAAGTTTAGGAATCGTTTAAATGAAGGGAAAATATCAAGGAAATACGACGTTTGAAGAGAACGGCGCAGTGCACAAGACGCAATTTTAAGATTGGTTGGGTCATGTCAAATGTATGGTTGCATGTAAAGATTCAGTCATCCTAGACATCATAATAGCTGAAAAGATTGAAGAAAACCCCGAGCTTACTTTGGTGAACGGACTAAAAATATCTTTTGGGTGTGCTTTGAGGTTGCATGTGTTGGCTTGTTCCAGTTTGACCGTCTTCTATTCTGTCCATATTTCTTGATCGTCTACTTTTTTATTTACCCATTGTTGGTTAAACTAGTGAATCCCAAGCACGTAATCGCTGAAATGAGGAAGGGACACACATATAAACTCTCACCATTCGAAAAACGACTCCGCACGGAACAGAAACATCAGTACAGGTTGTAAATGCCTCTCCTACAGCGAAAAAATCACCACATGGTATAGTAAACAGCAGGTGAAAAGCCATCCGGCGAATCGAGCTTAGAACATGTTCGCCATGGTGGTTAGATCGACCGGAAGTCCACTCTCGTAGCATAGTATGGTGGTTTATTGTAAACATTGTTTACAGCCTCTATTAAATTTTACCTAACATTATGTTCTTCTAATGAAAGCCACAGCTCATCTCTTCTTACAGAATCAAACACCTTTTCTAGATATTATTACAATGACTATTTCTATAACCTGCCTAGTTGTAAATATTGTGATGTTGAACATCTGGCTTAAATCCGCTCTGCTGCTCTTGAATCTGGTCCTTCATTTTTCCTCAGTCTCCCTTACAGAATCCTGGCATATAGTTTCCTGGTACACTTAATATTGATGTTCCTCTATCGTTTGAGTATTCCATTGGGGATCCTTCCTTGTGTATCGGCATTATTGTTCTTTTTTAACAGTCATCTGGCACTTGCTTCAACTTCCATACGTGTTAGTATATTGCCTGCAGTAGTTTATCTGCCCCTCTTCTTTGGTTTCCATTTCTGAATATATCTCATCTGCTCCTGTACACTTTCAAACCTTAGATTTTGTTTAAATAGCTATTTGGATTTATTCCTTTGAGATATCTGTATATTTACTCTTCTCACCTTTGTTTGAAATCTTGGCAGTTGGATTATACTTTTTGTTTCATGACATATTCTGGAGGGATTGTGTAATTCAAGAAAACACGTTCTCCACGTTTCCGCAATTTCATTGTTTTCCTTTTTTTATTTCTCTATCAGTATTCTTTATTAAAGATAGTTTAAATCCTGTTCTTTTCACCATCTACTTAGAACATGCTCCCCAAGAAGTACGAAGTATATTGCCCGAACCAAAATGTTCAAACGGAAAAGAAATCTCAAATGATATAGCATATGCCGCCGATGAGGATTTTATTCCACAGGAATACGCCAACAACGACAAAATCCAAGAGAAGCTTCAAAACTACCAACTAAAAGCCAATCAAGACAAGACAGAATTCACAACATTATCAATCAAGAATCAAAGAAGACTGGAAAAAATGCAGAAAGTGTGCTCATTCATCGGCGATCAAGAAGATCGAAAGAAGAAAGAAGAAAACAACTTTCCTCCGCAGCCCTTTATAAACTAAATCACATATGGATTAAAGGAAACAAGTTAAAAACAACAACTAAAATACATCTCTTCAAGTCATTAGTGAAATCCATACTGCTTTACAACAGCAGTAAATGGGCTCTCACTCAAACTGAGGAAGAGAAAATCAATGCTTTTCAACGAGAGCACTTAAGAAAGATCATAAATGTACGATTCCCAGTCAGAACCACAAATCGATCGCTATACGACAAATAAATGCCACGAAAAGCCTCTTTCACTGCAAATATTGGATGTTTGATGGACTTCTTCCGTCACATTCTGCGAAGAGATAGAGAAATTCCTGCCAGCAAAACAATATGAGTATATTTCATCCAATGTGGCAATAGATTCAAAGGAAGACCGAATGTAACTCTTCCAACTGTGTTTAGTCGAGATCTCGGACAATGACCATCCACAAATCCATTCAAACAACGACCTAAATAAGATCACCTTTCACAGGACAGAAAAAAGTGGCGAGACCTCACAGCTAGAAAAAGGAATGTAGCCGTAGCGCCTCAGACCGTGAACTGGAACGCGACACGGCTTTAAGTCTTAAGCATTCTTCATTTGTCTGATCGGACACGCTTTGGCGTTTCTCATGCTTTCCATTGCTCTCCAAAAAAACTTTTTGTTTCCTTGACGACTTTCTTGGAGTTTTTCCCCCTGAAACTGTTCCCACTGTTCCAGTTTTGCTTTCCTTACTTCCCCTTTGGAGATACTTCTTTTTACTCGCATAATCTTCCTTATCTTCTTGCCTCTTTCTTTGTAAACATTTACCCCAAGCTTCCTTCTTTTCTTTGGTTATAACATTGGTATTCTCGTTCCACCATGCGGTTCTTTCCTATCTCCTTCCATTTGCGTCCTACCACAAATTTCCTCGATACAACTCAGGAGTGTTGTCTTGAACAATTGACACTTTTCATCTTACCTTGCCTTAACTTACTGTTACGGCACGCTTCTTAAGATTGATGTCCCTTGGAGCGTAGCCACCCAAACACGCTGTCAGTAGGTTGTCCTGTCCAAAGTCTTCTGGCCTTCGTGATATTCATTCCTAGCCAATCTTCGATGTCATCCTTTCAGTGCAGTTTTGGTTTATCTCTTTTTTTCCCCACCCCTTACCCTTTTCCGTTTTATGTCGGTTTTTTCAAAACAGTTGTGTCTAATTATTTGGCCGAAATTCTTCATAATTATTTTGTCCTATTATTCAGATATATCTGTCCTTCACTAACGGATCCTTTAACCATAGATTAATCAATGTGTTTCACTTCTGGTTTACTTTGTTCTTCTATTTTGAGTTTACGCTCCCTCTATTCTTTACTATTCTTTTTGCTTTCCTCAGCCAGTAATCACATTTTTGCAATCTCTAAGGCATGGCCACTAAATTATATTTCGGCATCTCTGTAATCTCTCACATCTATGGTACGGTATTAAAAAGGATCTGCTAAATTTTACGTAGTCTACGACTGGATTTTCACTTTTACCTTCAATTGTTCTGTATATATGTGAGTGTCTTTATGTAGAGGAAAGTATTGGACGCTTTCATGTTATTCTTTAAACAGAAAAGTCCATTCGTCTCCCTCCGTTTGGTGAATTTCTTGTCTCTTCTCCTTCACCTATTACTCTTGATGGTACTTCTGCATTCTTGCCTACTCTAGCATTTCAATCTCCTAAAATAATTACTTAGTGCTTGGGTTTCAGATTAGCTACAGCTATCTGCAAATTGCTTTAGCGATTTCTTTTTCTTCTTTAGTAACATCTTCTTTTGGTTTATAAGCTATCAATAATTTAACTTCTCTTACCTTTAGTTTAATGTTTATCTCCAAAAGCCTTGGACTTATTAATGTCCAAATTTCTAATAGGCTTTCATGCCTTTTATGGATAAGTAGACCTATTCCTGCCCTAGATCTATCTGTAAAGCCTACTCCTAAGAAGATCAAAGTGTGGTTCGTTTCTACGTTTTCTACTCGATGCTCTCCCAGTGTTAGCTAAAAATATTAACTTTGAGTTATTCATTATAATGAATTATTATTCATCATAATGTATTCCATTAATTCTTCATGTAGCCTTTTCCGTTTATTGCCGTAACATTCCAGCATTCAATACTCACTGTCCGAGTTCGTTTCCAGGTCCTTAAGATCACTCTGTATTTTTTTCTCATATTTCTCTGAATCAGTTTTAGTTAACCTTTGGTCTGCCAAGGCCGTCCCCCTCCCCCCCCCCCCCACACACACACACACTTTGCAAGGCAGCAGGAAATTAAATATATTTTTTTCGCGACTGTTCATTTGTTATCCGCAGGTGACAGATGTTATGGTATCACTGATCATTAAATTAAGTATCGAGTCAGTCCTATCAATTACAATACACATTTGTTATTTTGTATCAAATAAGAGTTCTTCTTCCTCTTCCCCTTGTAACATTCTTTTTGAATTAAAGCAGGTCTCCAAACTGACCTAATCAATTTTAACTTATTGATTTATTAAATTCATTGTGATATAAAAAGTATCATAACAATGACTATCAAAATGATATAGATAAATACTGCAAAGACATTGAAGAAATATTCACAAGCACAAGCAGAAACATGCTAGGACACTCTGACAGACCTAAATTAAATCTTGGGACCTCATCAATGAAAGAAAACAACTGAGGCAAAGATGGCTATCATCCAGTATGAGAATATTGCTCTCAATGCCCACTCCCACAAATACATGCAGGATAAAACCTATGAAGTTGAAAAAGCAGCCAAATCAGTTGGACTAAGAATAAGGAATATCAATATTTGAGTTTTCTCTCACGTTTGATGAGATTTTTCAGATTTGTGAGACTATATTTAAATACATATACATATGTTCATATGTATTGGTACTGAGGAGTCTAAATCTAGACTAATTAGTGTTCTGAGTTGGCTATCTGTACCATGACAACATCTTAATCTAGATTTTGATAATGTGAGTATTAATACTATATGAACATATTTTGTTGTATATGCTAATGTGACTATTTTAAATGGGATGTGATAGCTATATTTAGGTCAAATTTACAAAATCAAATCAGATTTAAGGTTTCTCTAGCTTGTAGTGAGTGGCTTGTAGGGGGTGATGACCTAACATCAATACAGGATAGCTATGGGTTGAGAAGGGTTTACAAAACATTAGTAAAACCAGTTCTAGATTTTGGAGTCTGTGTATGAGATTCACATTGTCAAAACCAAATAGATGATACAGAATTTATTTTTTTTAATGCAGACAGATTCTTAACCAACAACTATAACTACACATCAGGTAACGCAAAAATAAACATAAGCAAATTGCAGTGGGTACTTCTCAAAGAACAAAGAGCTAGAAATAACATGACAATCCTCTACAAGGCAATACTCACCAAGCAGTATTACCACTTGAAGTATTTCAAATGAAAAATAATCATACCAGATCTGGTATTCAAACATTTACATTGCCATCTTCTAGTGTATTATATATATTTATATTTATATTCATACTTCCCTAGTGCTTTTAGATTATGGAATAATCTGCCAGTTAGTGTAAAGTGCAGTAAAGATACAGAAGATTTTAAACAAAATCTA
The DNA here is from genome assembly GCA_037974505.1 of Plocamopherus tilesii. NCBI lineage: Eukaryota > Metazoa > Mollusca > Gastropoda > Nudibranchia > Polyceridae > Plocamopherus > Plocamopherus tilesii. The sequence goes on from JBBPCV010012121.1 coordinate 8,940, forward strand.
AAATAACATTAACTAGCTTTTAGCGGCGCATTGACAATAATGCTCAGTTGACTGAGTCTGTCAGCTTTTGTGAAGAAGAAAAAGTTGTTGAAGTGACCATTGCACGGGTATTCAATTAAGTAGGCTAACCATTGTAAAGCAGTGAGCTATAAAACTGGAGGATGGAAATAATGTTTTCACTTTGCTACTTCTTGTCTGCTATATTGCGATTAGAAATATAATGGAAACATTGCATGCAACGTGTTGTTGGAGAGATCAGCAGAGAGAAAAAGTGTTGGCATCCCAGTCAATGTAAGAGCCACAAAAAAAAAAACCAACAAAAAAGAAAAATGACAAAACAAAACTACACAAAAAAAAACTGACCAAAATGAGAAATAAAAAAACACAAAAGAAAACAAAAAGCCACAAAAACAAAAATGCTAAAAAACCCCTGCCCCTGTACCCCCCTCAAAACAGATAAAAAGCACAAAAGCCACAAAAACAAACAAACAGCTCAAATAATAATAAAAGAAATGAAATGGAAAACTGCTTGATGATAAAAGTATAGGTACATTCGCATAGAATGCATTTATTGTGGTATGGTCCTTAGGCTTTCATTTATAAAAATTATATAATTTAGAAATATATTATATTATACAGTAGTTTTCATGAGAGTGCCCTCCAGCTGAATGCCTGTTTCGTCTAAACGCACGCTATTTTGACAAAACCGAATTTTAATATCAGAATCGTCACTCTGAGTGCCCGCCTTCGTAAGCCATCTGCCGCCTTAGTGCACAGTATGTTGGCATGTTGTCAATAAAAAAAACCCAATAAAATATCAACCTTCTACAGATAAAGTAACCATGAACACTTGTCAGGAGTTCGCTAAGGTGTCAAAAGGCTCATTTATCTTTCCCACTAATTTCAGTAGTTTCCCCACCCCTTTGAGTCTGGAACAGGTAACAAGTGAATGTCCCTTTTGCTGGTCCACTGTCCAGTCAATCAAATTCGTTAACGTGACGAAAAAGGTGTGGCCTAGATTTGGACGTTGATGAAGAGACATGCTCAGCTGTTGAATGACGCAAGACGCCCTTTGCCTTGTCTTAACAAGGTGGTTGGTTAAAGTTAAAATGAATGACTGCTCACAGATTTACTTGACACAATGCGCTCAAGTTCCTTCCTGTCACGACAAAATGATCGCTGCTTGGCTGTGGACAGGGGTGTCTTTGAACTTTTTGAAATAGGCGGCATGGCTTGCAAACCTATATTTGATTTAAAAATTCAGCAAGATGATCTTCATCCATACATGACAATCACGTATCACGATACTATGTAAACTTCAAGAG